>JAIWJD010000007.1:612147-666269 GCA_022818045.1 Neotoxoptera formosana | reverse complement strand
TAGAATATAAGATTAGAAGATATTATTAAATAGAAGAAAAGATTTTACTTTATATAGTAAGAGAGTTAAAGAATTAGAAGATTAGATTAATTTATAGAATATTAGAAGTAGTAGATATTAAAGATTATAGTTATATAGTAGATAGTATTTAGTAATATTTGATTTAGAATTAAGAAGATAATTTAAGATTTAGTATTAGTAATTTTTAAAGTAAGTATTTTATTAGTAAGATTTGTTGAATTAGAAGAAGAGAGAGATAAGAGTTTGAAGTAAGTAAGATTAGATTTTGATTTGAAAGTAGTAAAAAAGAATTAAAGAGTATTGAAGATAAGTAGAGGTAGAAGAGATTAGTAAGAATAGAAGAAAATAATTTAAGAAAAGATAGAAGGATAATTAGATTATTATATAGGATTTTAGAATAAGTAGTTTTAGATTTATTAGTGTTAAGAAAAAAATTAAAAAAAATATAGAAGAAGAATAGAAGGAAGAGAAGTTATTAGAGTTTAGATTACAGATAGATAGAAAATAGAAAGAAGAAGTAAGAAATATAATCTAGTTTTTATTAAGAATATGTAGAGAAAGGGTAGTAATAGATAGATTGATTTTTTTAAGAAGATTATAGAGAAAGAACTTAGTAGTATAGGTTTATGATTAGAAAATTTATAGTTATTTAATAGAGGATATAGTTAGAGAAGAAAGTATCATTAGTTATTAGATAGTTTAGAGATAGAAGATATAAGTAGAAATTTAGTTTAGACTTATATTAGAAGCTAATAAGAATTAGTAGAAATTTATATTTTTATAGAAGTAATATATAATTAGTAGTTAGATAGATAGAATGAGAAGAATAGGTATATTATAGAAGATTAATAGATATTTTTTTTTTAAGATATTGTAGAAGATTAATAGTATAGATTGTGAAAGTTGAGATAGAAGATTTATTTTATAGGAGAAAGTATTAGTTGTAGAATAAGAAGATATTTTTTATGATTTTTAGAGTAGATAAGATTTAAAAGAGATCTAGTTAGTTTAGGAATTTAAAGATTTAGTTTTTATAGAATTAGTAAGAGATTTAGAATTAAGAATTAGATAGAAGAAAGATAGAAGATAGAAGTTATTAGATAGAAGATTAGAAGAAATTTAGATTGGATTCAAGAAAGTAAGAAGTAGTTTAAGAAATATATAGATAAGATTAATTTAGAAGTAGACTTATCTAGAAGAAGATAGAAGAAGAATTTTCTTTTTGATGAGAAAGTATATTTTTAGTAGTTTATTTTAGCAGTAGATTATAGTCATAGATTGTTTTTTAATTAGAATTAGTAAGAAGTAAGAATTTAGAAAAGAATTAGGACTTATAGATAGTAGTAAGAGATAGTTTAGATTTTGAATTTAATACTGATATATTTAGAGAGAGAAGAAAGAGATAGGTATTAAATATAAGTTTAAGAAAGAAGAAAAGATGAATATTTATAAAGAAGAAAGATACTAGTTAGATAGAAGAAAGAGAGAGTAGATTTATTTATTAGATAGAAATGGATATTAGAAGATATTTTTTTATAGGTTAGAAGAAAAAAGATCAGATATTAGATGATTATTATTAGAGATTATAGATTGATTCTGAATAGCTTATAGTTTATGATATAAGTAATTAAGATAATTAGAAGAAGAATAGAGAGATATTAGACTATCTATTAGAAGAATAGAAGAATTAGAAGTATTTATTCTATTAGAAGTTTTAAATTTGAGAATGTTATGAGTAGAAGATTGATGTAATAGTTGGTTTATAGATATCTAGATGTAGTTTTAGAAGTTAGTATAGATATTAGTTTATTGTTTTGTTTAGATAGTATAATATAGTAGAGAAGAATATAGAAGTAGAGAGAATATAGAAGAGAAAGATTAAGAAGATTAGAAAGATTATAGTAGAAGAGATTAGAAGAAGAGTAGAATTTAGAAGAAATTTTTTAATTGTTTTGGTTTAGAAAGAATTTAGAAAGTTTTAGTTAGAAGTGTAAGATATTAAGTAGATATAGATGTTTATTAGAAAGAAGTAGTAAGAGAGTAATAGAAACAGAGATATGTATTGAAAGAAGTAATAGGTTTATTAGGAAATATAATAGGTTTAGAGTAGAGATTGTATAAGTGAAGAAAGTTTTGTGATTTATAGAGAAAGTTTTTGTTAGTTTTACTATAAGTTGTTAGACTGTGTTTAGATTTGATATGTTTTTAGTTTTTTTTTTAAGATTGAGATTGTTGTTATTGTAAGTAGTATAGTGTTAAAAAAGATTGAATGAATTAGAAATTGTTTTTGAGAGAATTGACTTTTAGATAAAGAGATTGATTATCATATTAGAAGCTTTAGATTTTTATTTTTAGATGTTGAATAAAGAAGTTGAAGTATTTATAGATTTTCGTTTGATAAGAATTTTATTAGTAGAGAGTTTTATAGTAGTTGGGTTGCTTATTTTGATTTAGTAGTAGATTCTTTGGTATTAGATATTTCTGTATGGATATTTAGATTTCTTTTAGATTTTTAGTTTAGGTGAATGTATGAGTGGAAGACTATGAAATAGATTTTAGATTAAGGTTTTTTTAGTTAGAATTTTAGTTAGTAGTTAGGGTTGAGAGATTATTTGTTGTTTGTTATAGTTGATTTTTGTGGTGAGTGTCAGTGTGATTTTTTAGATTAGAATGTATGTGTTGTAGTAGAAGGAGAGTTGAGTGTTTAGTTTTTATAGTAATTGTAGATAGTTTTGTTAAGTATTAGACAGTAGTTTTTGAGAGATTTTGAATAAGATAGTTTAGATTAGTAATAGAGTAATAATTTTTTTAGTAATTTTAGAAGAGTAGTGATTATTATAGGTTGTATAGATGTAGTTAGAAAAGTAACATTAAGAATAGTTATATTTATAATATTAGATAGTGTATTTTATGATGAGTAAGAAGTGAAGTATTGAAGTTCTTAGATAGATATCATATTATGATTTAGTATAGGAGTATTTTTATAAAAGATTAGAATTTGTAGATTTGTAGAAGAAAAGATAGATTATGATTTAGATTAGTATAGAATAGATTTTAGTAGTTATAGAGGTTATTTTAGTTTAAGTATTTAATAATTTAAATATGAAAGTGATATGAGATAGTAGATTGTATTGAATAGATTTATTAAGAGGATAAAGTAATTGATAGATATTAGATGTTGATTTTTTTGTTTTATCAGAGATAGTTGTTATTGTTTTTGATTTAGAATTTGATATTTAGTAGAGATGAGATAGAGTAGGCGGGTTAGTGGTTGTTTTTTTATTTTTTGGATTTTAGTTATTGATTGATATAAGACTATTTGACGGTTTAGTAGAAGTAGTTATGATGTTTTTAGAAGATGAATGATAGATTTTGTTAGAATGTTGTGAGAGTTAGTAGAATTTGGCTTTTGTTTTTAGAGTAGATAGAAACAATTTATTGTTTATTTGAATGTTGAGTTAGTTTATAGTAGAATTTGGGGGTAGTTGTTGTTTTATTTGATTTTTTTGATAGTGTTGTAGATTTAGCAGATTTTGTTGTTATTTTAGAGTTAGAATGTATTGAGTGTTAAGTGTGATGCGTGTTGAGGTGAGAGATTTTTTCGTAGTAGTGTATATTGTAGATTCTAATAAATATGAGTGTGATCGTGAGAGTGTTAGTTAGTGTAGGTGTGGTGTTATTGTTTTTGGATGTTTTGTGTTTGATGTGTGAGTATTGTAGTAGGAGTTTTAGTTGTTGTTGTTGTGTCTGTGGGTGTTTGTAATTTTTTGTAGATGTTATAGTATGATAGAATGTTAGTGTGAGTTATTGTTGGTGTGTAGTGTAGTATGTTGTTTTTGTGATAGTACTTTTAAGATGGAAGTCAGAAGATAGTTGGGTGGTGTCGTGAGTACTAGAGTTGTGTGTGAGTGTAGTGAATTTAGGTGTTAGTGTGTTGTTTGTATGTTGTGTTGGTTGATTTGTTTAGAAATAATAAGTTAGATTGTTAGTTAGTTGTTATCAATTAGATTAGAGATAAGTTGCGTTGAGTTGTGTGGTGTGATTGTTTGTTTAGTAGTGTTAGTTTTGGTAGATAAGATATTTTTTTATGAGTTTGTTATTGTTTAAGTATTGATAAAGAAGATTTTAGTTTTTTTTTCGATTTTTTGTTTGTGTGGAGTTAATGATGAGTTGTTGTTAGTAGGATGTTTGTTAGTAGGTGTTTGTTGGTGTTTATGTAATTGTTTAGTTAGTTTGAGTAGAGATTTAGTAAGTAGTTATTGATTTGTTGTAATATTATTTTGATGTGTAGGTTTTGTATAGAGTTGAAGTGAGGATGTGGTAGATTGATTGTTAGAGTTGGTGGAGATTGAGTTTTTGTTTTGAATTGAGGGTATGTAGTTGTGATGTGTTATTGTAGTTTGTTTTGTAAGTTTTATGTTTTGTGTAATGGTATGAGAAGTTATAGTAGAGAGTTTTATGTGTAGGAAGATTGATTTTTTAGAAGAAGGTATTGTCAAGATGTTAGTGAGTAGAATTATGAGGAAGTTGTGATTTTGAGTTTTTTTTGTATTTTGATATGAAGTGTGGTGGAGTGTGTTGTGTAAGTTAGATTGTTATAGATTGGATTTTTGTGTGTATGTATTGTATAGTGTGAGATGTTGAAGAATTGGAGAATTTGTGAGATTTTTGATGTTTGTTGTTTAGTGTGGTGGTTTGGCAGTTATCATGGTATGAGATGTGATTAATGTTTAGAGTGTTGATGTTTGTTTTGTTTGTTGATGTAGTGTTTGAGAGTTTTGTGAGGTAAGTAGTATTAGTGTGTGGAGGTGTTAGGAGCTATTTTAGTTGGTTTTGTATTTTTGAAATTGTGTTTTTGGAGTATATTATAGGGGGAATTGTGAGGTAAGTTGGAGGTGTTGTGAGTGAGTGTTGTAGATTTGTTATTGTTTTGATCTGTAGTTTTTGTATGTTATTGTTAGTATGTTGATGTGGTGGTCTTAAAGATTTGTGTTTTGTTGTAGTGTTTTGTAGTGTAGTTGTTTGATGTTAATGTATTTATAGATTTTTAGTCGTTGTATTTTGTGTTGTGTGAGTTTGTTTGTATTTTATTTATATTTTTTTTGTTTTGTTGGGTGGTGGTAGTTGTGTTTGATGTATAGTTTAGGTTAGTGTTTGAGTGGGTGTGTTTGTGTTGTTTGTAGTTATTGGTATATTTAGGTGAAGGAATGAGTAATGTAGTGATGTTGTGGTGATGTTGTTGATGATGTGAGTAGTATAGTAGTAGTTTGGTGTTTGTTGTGTGTGTGAGTGTGGATTTTTGTATTGATTGTATGATGTTTTGTTAAGATGAATAGTTTGGAGTGTGTAATGGATAGTTAGTAGAGTGTCGGTTTTGGGTTATGATATGAAGTGTGAAGGAGTTGTGAGTAGTCTATTTTCGTGTAGTGTTGTTGTTGTTGTTGGAATGTGTTTTTTATGGCTGGGTGAGTAGGTGTGTTGTGTTTGTGTGTTGTAGATAAGTTGGTTGTTGTGTTGTTTGTTGGGAGTAGTGTGCGAAAGGGTGGGTGTTGTGTGTGTTTATAGTTGTTGTGTTGTTAGTGTGTTGTTAGGGGGTGTTGGTGTTGGAGTGCGTGGGAGGGGTTCTGATAGAGATAGGAGAAAGATTAGAAAGATTTAGAATTTAGATAGATAGATACGAAGATAGATAGAAGAGATAGATAGATTAGATAGATTAAGTAGAAGAATAAGCTTAGATTAGATATTAAAATAGTATAGATTAGATAGAGGTATCTATTTTAATCTAGATTAGATTAGAAGTATTGTATTAAGTAAGTTAGAATAGATAGAAAGATTTTAGAATAGAGATTAGTTTTAGATAGGTTAGTAGATATTTAACTAGAATGATAATTATGTAGTTGAAGATTTAAGAATTTTTAGATTGAAATAGTGAGATTAAAAAGTAGATTATATAGATACAAATTGTTTTATTGGATTTATTGATAGATATAGAATAATCATTAAAGATACTAAGAAGATTAGAGATTAGAAGAACTAGATAGATGGAAAGTATATAAGTGTTGAAATATAAGTAGATAATAAGAAGGATGTAGTTAGATAGTTAAAGATTCATTTATTTAGAAAATAGGAAGTTGATGTAGATAGATAGATAGATTATAAGAAAAGATAGAGTTTATTAGTGTTTAGATAGATTGATAGAAAGTTCTAGTAGGGTAGTATAAGTATGTTAGATATTTTAGATATTTTTAGTAGAATTATTATTAGAAATTTCAGAATGATTAAGTATAATTAGACATAAAGAAAGATAGAAGCTAGATTTAGAATAAGAAGAGAATTAGAGTTATTAGTAAAAGTAGATAGTATAGAAGATATGAAGTAGGAGCTTAGTAGAAGTTAGAATAGAAGAATTAGAGAAGATCTAGTAAGATTTTAGATAAGATTATATAGATGTTAAAGTTAGTTGATATTTTGAAGGAATAGAAAAAAAATAGTATTAATAGAAGATAGATCAAGATTTAGAGTATAGAAAGAATTTTAGAAAGAGGAGATAGATTAAGTAATAGAATAAGAGTTTGATTGATAGTAGATAGAAGTAAGTAAATAGGAATTTTAGATAGGGAGAAAGTTAGTAGATTAGATTTAATGATATAATAGATTTAATAGAAAGAGAAAGAGGTAAGATTTATAAATAAGGTATAGAAGATTAAGAAAGATTTTAATTAGATAGTAAGTAGAAGCTATTAGGAGAATACAGAGAAGATTTTAGATTTTTAAGTAGAAAAGATAGATAGAGATAGATAGAAAGAATAGATTAGATAGATCTAGATTTAGAGATAAGAAGAGAAGAAGAATAGATAGGATACTAGATAGAGAAGAATATAGTAGATAAGATATTTTGTTAAGATAGTTAATGATTAAGATACATAAGGAATTAAAGAAGATATTTTTAGTTAGATTAGAATTATGATTAGAAAGAAGTAGATTTTATATAGATATAGAAATTATAGAAGTAGAGAAGATTAGATAAATGAAAGGTATAGGATTAGAAATAGTAGAATAGAGAGTTAAGATTAAGAAGATGTGTTTAATCATATTATAAGTGAGAAGAAGTTAGTATTTTAGAAAGAGTTAGATGAGAGAAAAGTTTTGATATTAGAAGAGTATATATAGAAGATTAGTATTAGAATAGATAGAATAGAAGAAAAGAGAGAAGAAGATTTAAGAAGATTAGATAAAGTAGACTAGAATTTATATTTAGAGAAAAGGAGTTTTTAGATTAAATTTATAGAAGATTGTTTAGAAAGAAAGATTATTAATTAAAGAAAGTTAGAATTTTGTAGAACTTTAGAGTAGAATTTTTTAGATAGTAGAAGAAAGAGATTAGTAGATATTAGTATTTTTTAGTAGAAAGAAAAAGAGAAGAAGACAAGAAGATTGAGAAGATTTGAAAAATTTAGAGAAGGTAGAATAGGAAAATAGAAGTAGAATAGATTAGAAAGAGAGAAGATGTAAATTGAAATATAGTTGTTAGAATATTAGTTTTAAGAATTATTTAGAAGTGAAAATTTAGATAGAATGATTGATAGTTAAGAATGGATTTAAATTATATGTTAGAGAAGATAGATTTTTTAGTTCTTAGATTAGAAAGATTAGAAGGAAGATTTAGTATATCACAGATGTAGATTTAGAGAGTGAAAAGATTTATAGATAGATTGAATAGAAAGGTAGAAGAAGTTTTAGATAAGTAGAATTAAGTTTATAGAAGAAGTAGAATAGAAATCTAGATGAAGAAAAAGAATTAGTTGAAGAAAATTTTTTTAGTTGATTTAACCCTAGAATAGAAAATTATTAGTAGGATTAAAGAAGATTTAATTTATAGAAGATTAGATAAAGAGCAGAAGAAAAAGATAAATCAGAATAAGTGTAACTTAGAATTAGATGATGAAGAGAATGAATAGAAGAAGAAAGTTAAGAAAGAATATAGATATTATATAGATAAGACTAGAAGTAGATATTAGATAAGATACGAGAGATAGATATAGTTTTAGAATAGAATATTTGAGATAGATAGTAGATTAGTTATTAGATTAATAATTATTCTAAGAATTATTTAATAGAGAGAAAAAGATAGAAGTTAGAATATAGTATAGAAAGAAGATTTATAGAAGTTAGTTAGAAGTAGAGATGTTTTCAGATAGAAGAAGAATTATAGTGATTGATTGATATTGAAGTACTTTTTTGATAGTATTTAAGGAGATAGTAATAGATTAAATATATTAGATTACAGAAAACATTTAAGAAGTAGAAATTAGTTAAGTTTAGAAGAAATAGTTATTGATTTGAAGTTTTTAGAAGTATTATTTGTAGAATAGATTAGAAGATCGTGTAGATGTTTGTAGAAAAGAAAGATAGTTTAGAGTTTTAGTTAAGAATGAGAAGATTATTTTATATGAATTTAGGAAGTGGTTATTAAAGTTAATGATTAGATAGATAGTGTTTTTTAGTTTTAAGATTTTAGATTAATGTTATAGTATAGTTTTGGTTAGGTATGATTTAAGTTTTTATTGTTGCTTTGATTAAAAGATAATAATAAGATAGATTTTTTGCTGACGTTGTGATTGTAGAAAAGTTAATTTAGGTTTAGATAGATTAATAAGGTTGTTTAGTTGTAAGAAACTGTTTGTAGATAGGTTTAGATAGATTGTTGGAAGATGAGGATAGAGTGTAATATTTATTTTTTAAATAATGAATGGTAATTACAGGATAAGTTATTTATTAGTTAAATATTATGGTTAAGAATAGATAAGATTGAGATAAGGTAGTGATATGATTGTTTTAAGTAGTGAAGATTAGTGGTAAAGAAGTTGTGACTGTTTGATTTGATGTGAGTAGTTTTAGAGAGTGTAAGTGTGTTGTTTATATTTAGTTGTTGTTTTGATACTAGTATGAATTTGTTGTGTGTAAGAAAATGAGTTGTGTAAAGAAAGTGAGATTTCAATAGAAAATAGACGCATTTTTTTATTGATTAGTTAAAGAAGACTGATAGATTAGAAGGGAAGAATAGTAATAGAATTAAAAAGAATATTAAGTTTAAGAGAAAGAGAAGAGATTTAGTTTAAGATAGATTAATTATAGTAGAAGTAGAAAGATAGATTAAGTAGAGATAATATATTATAGAAGATTAGTTTGATTAGAAGTTAATAAGAGAAGAGATTTTATTTAGATTTAGAGATTTTTAGATAAATAGAGTTAAGATAGATAAATTTTAATAGAGAAGAAGTTTATTTTATTATTTATAAGAAGTTAATTAAGAATTAGAAAGAGTTTAGTATATAGATTAGAGATTAGTTTTAAGAAGTATTAGATTAGAAGAATGAAATAGATATTAGTTAGAAGAAGAAGATTTGATTAGTTTAGAAAAGTTTTTTAGAAGAGAGTAGATAGATTTAGAGAGATCTAGAAAGTATAAGAGGATAGAAAGAGATTTTAGAAGAATATAAGTTTAGTAGATTTAGATCCAAGAGTATTATATGAATAGAGATAAATTTTAGAGTTAAGATAGTTTTTAGAAAGATATATTTAGATTTATTAGTTAGAATAGTTCTTAGAGATTTAAGAGATTATTCAGAAAATATCTAAGAGAAAGTTTAAGATATATAATTTAGACTTTAGACATTAGAAATTTTAGATATTTAGTTAAGAGAAAGAATTATAGAAATTTAAGAAATAGTATAGATAGAGATAGAGAAGATATATAGTTATAAGATGAAGAGATTTATAGATAGAATTCTAAAGTAGATTATTATTTATAAGGAATAGTTAGAAGTAGATCTATAGATAGAAGTTAGAATCTATAGAATTAGATTATAGACTAAAAGTAAATAGTTTAGAAGTTAGAGTAGATATTAGAAAGAAGAGATAGTAGAAAGAGAAGAAAATAGAAGAAAGATTATGTTTAAGAGATTAAGAGTTAGAGAAATTATGAGATAGTTTAAAATAAGAAGAAGTCTAGATTAGTAGAATTAGATTAGAATATAGAAGAAGAAGATAAGAAGAATAGATAGAATAGATAGAGTATTAAGTTAATATGAAATAGATTTAAAGAGAAGAAGATAAGATTAATTATATAGTATTTTATATTTTAGAAGATAGATACTTAGTAGAATACAAATTAGATTTTTTAGATAGCAGATAGAAGTAAAGATAGATAGTAAGTAGAAAAGAGAGAATAGTAAGATTAGAAAGATTACGAAGAAAGTTATTTGTTAATTAAGAACTAATTTTAGTAGAATTAAAGTAATTAGATAATAGGAAGATATAATAGATTAGCGATATTAGAGATAGTTAGTTATAAATGTAGAAATAATTCTAAAGTTATAGTAAGTAGTAGATTTTATTAGAGAAGAAGAAAATAGTAGGATTAGTTTAGTAGAAAGTATAGAAGAATAGAATGAATTAAGAGCAGAAGAAGATGAGTTTAATATAGTATAAGTTTATATAAAGAAAATTAGAGATTTCTTATATAGATAGTTCAGTTTTAAATAGTAATAGTAGAATATAGAATTAAGATATTTAAAGATTTAATTAGAGATTAAAGAATAGTAATAAGATAAGAGATTTTATAGATTAAAAGAGAATTAGATAATTTAGATAGAAATAAGAAGATAGAATAGTTGTTAGAGAGTTTTTAGTATTAGAAGAGATAGGATTATAGATAGAAAGAAACAGGAGAAGATAGATTTAGAAAGAGATAGAATATAGATAGATAGGAAAAGGACAGAAGATTTTTAGTTAGATATTAGAAAGAAAGAAATAGAGAGTTTTCATTTTAAGTTATAGAAGAGATTTAGAATATAGTTTTTCAGTTAATAGAAGAAAGAAAGATTATAAGTAAGATTAGATAAAGAAATACAAGAAAAAAAGTAGTAGAAAAAGAGAGATAAAGTAGAAAGATGATTATAGATCTTAGAAATAGAATATATAGATTAGTAGAAATTAGAAAATTAGAGAATAGATTTTTTCTATTAGATAAGATATTTAATACTAGTTTAATTAATAGATAATTAGGATAGAATATAGTAAATTAAAGATTAAGATTAGTTATAAGAGGTGTAGAAAAGATAGAAAAGTCTTAGAATAAAAGATCTTTTTAGAATTAAAGAGAGAATTTTTAGAGACTAAGATTATTAGAGAAGAAGAGAAAGATTACTTGAATTTTTAGAAAAGAGTAGGAAACTTATATTAGTTAGACTAGTTAGAGTAAAGTTGTAAGATTTAGTTAGAATGATATTAGAAGATATTAAAGAGTTTTATATAATATTTTAGAGAGAAGGATAGATATAGAAGAGTTAGTTTTTTTTATATATCTAGATAGAATTTTTAGTGGTAGATAAGTAAAGATAGAAGAAGTTTTTTTAGATTGTTAGAAAGAAGTTAAGATTTAGTTAGAGTTATAGAGTTTGAGTTATAAGGTTATTTGATAGTAATTTTGATGATAGAAAGAAAGCATATAAGAATTATTTATAGTTAAGAAAATGATAGTATTAAGAACATATTTTTTAAGAAGATTATCATTAGATAGATTATAAGATGAATTAAAGATAGGATTGAGATAGATTTTAAAGACTAGAGAGTATGATTAAATAGAATGTAGATTTAAGAGAATTTTGATATAGTAAGATAGATAGAGTAAGTTATTATAGCAATATAGAAAGATAGAAGATAGTAGATATGTTAATTTATTTAATTTATAGAAGAAAGATTAGAAGATAGAAGAAGAGAAGAATTTAGAGTGATAATTTTAGAGATTAAGAATAGTAGATAGTATAATTAGATAAGAAGAGAAGATTTACCCCCCCAGAAGATAGATTTTAGATTTTTTGTAGTAGAGTAAGTTTTAGATTAGAATGTTAAGATATTTAACTATTTTTTGTGTTTGTGCTGTGTGTTTGTTGTTGTGTTGTTTTGATAGATAGTATGTGTAGAATAGATGTTAGAATAGATATAGTTTGTAAGATTAAGTTTTTAAAAGTTAGTAGAAAGCAGGTTATAGTTAGGAAGAGTTAGAGTTATGTATTTTGATTGTTGTAGTTGATAAGATATAGAGTTTTTGTTTGTTGTTGCGGTGTGTGGTTTAGTTTTGAGATGAGATGATGGTGGTTTTTTGTTTTAGATTAGAGTTGTAGTTGATAGGTTCGTCTTGAATGAAGAATAAGAGTAGTGGTGTTTTGTTGTTTTTGAGAATGTGTTTTGTAATGGTGTGTATTGAGTTTGTTTGTGTGTGGTAGTTTTTTTGTGTTGAGATTGAGAGTAGTTTAGTTGATTTGTTATGTGTATGTGTGGTTGTAGTTTTGTAGTTGTTTGTGGTTGTGTAGTATTGATGATGATTTTTTTGTTGTTGTGTGATGTGTTTTGTAGTTGTGTTTGATGTTAGTTGAGTTGACGTTTAGAAGAATAAAAAGATAAGTAGTTAAAAAGTTAGATATAGATTATTAGATAGGATAGAAAGAAAAGTTTTTTTGAATTGGATAAAGAATATGAAGAAGAATTAGAATAGTTTTAAGAATTAGAGAAGAGTTTAGAACTAAGGTAGTTTAAGAGATAAGATTATAGAGAGTCAGTAGATAGTAAAGAGAAGTTAAAAGTCAGAAGAAGAATAGAAGAATAAGAATATAGATATATAGATAGAATTGTAAGGTTTTATATATTTGTAAGAAAGTTAAGAAGATTAGATAGATGAAAGATAGAAGAAAATAGATAAATAAAAAGTTTTGGATAAGATTAGATAGTAGAAGAAGTAGCTAAAGATTTTAATTTAAAGATAGATAGAAAGAACTAAGAAGTTAGAAAAGAAAATTAAGTTTTATAGATATAAGAAGAAAGATTTAGACATAGAATTTTTCTTTAGAGAAAGTAGAGAAAATAGAAGAATATTTTAGAAGATAGAAAGAAAAGATAGAAAGAAAACTAGAAACAGATATAGAAAAGATTTTAATAGAAACATAGAAGATAGAGTTAGATTTAGAAGATAGATTAGTTAGGAAAAATTATTTATCTTAATGTATAGATTAGATAGTTATTAGAAAGAAGAGAAAAGAATAAAGAGTAAGTAGTGAGAAATAATAATAGAATATAAATAGAAGATTTAATAGAAGAAGATTTTTAGACTATAATACTATAGTTAGATAAGAGAAGATATATATAATTGAGTATAAAGAGTTTAGAAGATAATTAGATAGTGGATTATAGTAGTATAGTAATAGAAGAAGGAGTAGAGTAGAGTTTAAGAATAAAAGATTATTAGAAGAAATTAGAGTTTAGAAGATTATTTAGATAGTAGATTAAGATAGAAAGAAGAAGAATATTTATAAGAAAGAGAAAGGTAAGGAGAACTATTAATTTTTAGATAAGATTTAGAAAGATGAGAAGTATTAGAAAATAGTAAAGAGGAGAGAAAGAGATAGAGAATAGATTAAAGTTTATAGATATAGAAGAAGTATTATAGAAAAATAAAATAAAAAAAATATCTTTTAGAAGATAAAATTTATTAGAGAAGATATTTATAGAAGAATGATTTTAAGATTTTAAGATAGATTTATAGAATAAGAAGTTTAGAAGATTATAAGATTAGAGAGTAGAGGTAGAATTATAATTTATAGAGATTAAATTAAAGAGTAGAATTTATTGTAAATAGAAGTAAGAATCAGAGATTAAGAAAGAGATTTAGATTTAGTTTAGAATAGAGACTTTTAGAGAAAGAAGATATATTTTAATAGAAGATAAGAAGAAATTAGTAGTAGAAAAGTATTAGATTTTTTAGTAAGAAAATATTAGAGATAGAAATTTACTAGTATAAGAAGACAGTAGATTTATATAGAAGATATAATTAAGGTAGAAGAATAGAATATGTTAGAAATTAATAATAGTAGATGATTTTATGAATAGATAGGTTTAGAAAGTTTATTAGATAGAGAGCTTAGAAGCAGAAATCTTATAAGATTAAGATATATAAGAAGAAGAAAGCTAGATAGATAGCATTTTAGGAATATAGAAAGTTTAGAATATTATATTTTAGAGTAGAATAGATTTTAGAGAATTTTATAATTAATTAAGAAAAGTAGTAGAAGCTAGATTATATAGTTTTTGATTTAGAAGATATAGTAAGAGTTAGAGAGAGGAAGAATCTTATTAGAAAGAATTACAAGAATTATATAAATTTAGAGAAAAGATAAGAAAGAAGAATATACGATAATTTTAGAATATAAGATTAGAAAGAAAAAGAGATAATTTAGGATTAGAATATATGAAAGAAGATTATAGAAGATATAAGAAAACTTAGATATATGAAGATTTAGTTTCTAGATAGATAGATAGAGAGTTTTTTAGTAATAGATATAGAATAGAAAAGTTTAGTATTTAAGTAGATTATCTTAAATAGATTTAGAGTAAGAAAGAAGAGAGAACTTTAGTTAGAAGAGATTAAAGAAAAGATAGAAGTTAGATTAAGATTAGAGAAGAATTTAGTTAGAAGAGTAAGATTAGAAGAAAGAAATAGAGAATAACGATTTTTATTTAGAGAGAAGAAGAATTTATAGTTATTAGGAAGAGAGAGATATACTAGTTTAGAAAGAGTTTAATATTAGAAGTAGAATATTAGATAGATTTTTTTAGTAAGCTAGAAGATTAAGAAGGAGTTTAGAAAATAAAGTAGAAACATTAGAAAATATAGAAAGAAAGAAGAATAGAAAGAAAAGAAGATAAGATTTAGAATAATATAAGAGATTAGATAGATAGATAGAATTAGAATTATTTAAGTAGATAGTTTTAAGAATTAAAAGAAGAAATTAGAAGAAGTTTTATTAAGAATATATAATAGATAGTTTTAGAAGTAAGATTATAATAGTAGAATTAGTATTAGTAGTAGATAGAAAGTAATAGAGCTAAGAGTAGATCATTAGAAGAAAGTTATATAGCGAAGATAAAAGTAGTAGAAGTTTAAGATTGATAATTAGAAAAATTAGTATTAGATAAATTTGGTAGATAGAATTAGAAGAGTAGTTTTAGCTTTTAAGTTAGAATTAAGATAGAGATATAGAGAAGATTCTTTTTTTAGTATATATTAAAGATAGTAAGTCATTTTTATAGTATTTTAGATAGAAGTAATATAGTTTTAGGAGAAGATAGTTTAGAAAAATAGCTAAAAGATTAAGGGTTAGCATTAAAATATAGATAAAGATAGAAAGAAGAATATTAGTTATTAGAGGAAGATAGAATAGATTATCAGATATTTATTAGAAGATAGAAATGATTAGAAAAAGGATACTAAATAGAAAGAATAGATAGATAGATTAAAGAAGATTAGTAAAGAATTTTAGATATATAGTTAGAGAATATATTTAGTAAAGAATTTAGAATTTATAAGAATATTAATATATATAAAGAAAAGTTAGTGAATAGTAGACAGCAGATTTAGAAGATTTAGAAAAAATTAGGATATAAAGAATAGGTAAGCAGATAGATAGTATAAGAAGTAGCAAGTTGATTTTAGAACTTTAGAATTTATATAAGTAGAATTAGATTAGTTAGTATAAGTTTTTTTAAGAAAGAGATTTTTAAAGATTAGAAAGAAGTACTTAAGATTAGAGCTAGAAGAAAAAAGTTAGTTAATTTAAGTAGATAAAGAGTGAATAGATTAATAGAAAAGAGTAGACTAGAAGAGTTTAGAAAAAATAGAAGATAGATTTAAGAATAGTGAAATCTATTGATTTTAATTAGTTAGATATAGATAGATTAGTACAGTTTATTTTTAAAATAGACAAGAAGAGTAGATAGAGATAAAAAAAAGTAAATAGAAAAGTAGGTAATAAAAATATTAATACAGAAAGAGATAGATATTAACTTTTATTTTAGGAACAAGAAGATTTAAAGAAAGGAGTTATTTTAGAATAGGTAAGATGAAAGATTTAATTAGGAATAGAATATTTTTAGTAGCTATATAGATATAAGATAGATTATTTTAAAGAATAGATAAATAGTTTGGATTTTTTTAAGTAGATAGAATTAATGATATAGTGAAAAGAGTTGAAGATATAGATAGAAGTTTTAGTATAAGAAATTAGAAACATTTTAGAAAATTATTTAGATTTTTTAGAAAGGTAGAGTAGATTAGACTTAGATAATAGAAATTTATCTTTTAGAGAAGAAGAATAGAATAGAAAGAGAAACATATAGAAGAATAGTAGAAAAGAAATATAACTGTCAGAAGTAAGAGAAAGAAAAAAAAAAGGTTAATAAAAATAATAATAAGATAGATAAGAATAATTAAATTTTAAGATAGTGTTGTGAAAGATTATAGAAGTAGAAATTAGTAGAAGAAGATTTTATAGAGAAAATTAGAATAATTTATAGAAGAGTAAGTCTAGATTAGAAAGAAGCAAGTATAAAGGGGAAAAAGGAAATATTATAAAGATTTATAGTTTATTTAGAAGAATAATAGTAGATATTAGTTAATTAGAAGATAAGGAAGTTTTAATTATATTAAGATTATGATTAAGTTTCTAGTATTGTTTTAAAGAAGTTTAAAGAGATAAGTAGAAGAAATAGAAAGAATTAGTGTAATAGATTTATAGAGAAGAGTATAGAATTAAAGTTTAAGATAGATAGAAAGAAGTAGATTATCTAGAGATTTAAGTGTTTAGAACAGAAAGAGGTTTGATAAGTTTTTAGAAATAGTTTTGAGTAGTAATAGAATAGATTTTAGATATAATAGATTTTTAAATCAGAATAGTAAGATATAATTTTTAATGAATTTAAGTCTACGATTATAGTATTAGAGAAGGATTATTATAGTATTAGAATAGTTTAGAAACTAGAAAAAAAGATTTTAGAATAGAGAAATAAAGAATATAGATTTAGGTATTAGTTAGAAAGATATTAGATAGTAGATAGAGATATATAAATTAATATTAAAAGAAGATAAAGAGAGAACAGAATAAGAAATATTATGAGATTGATTTTAGAAGTTTAGAAGTATTTATTAGAAGAAGAAGATTAAGAAGAAAGATTGTTAATTATAGAATAGTAGAAGAGTGATTGAAGAAAGAGATAGATATTAGTTTAGTTAAGTAGTTTTTCGATAGAAGGGCTTTAAGAATTAGAGATAAAGACTATATTTTTAGAAGTAGAATAATAGATATAAGTAGAAGAGTTAGTAGAGATAGATAGAAAGATTTTAGAAGATAGAATAGAAATAGATAAAAAGTAAGAATTAGAAAAGATAAGAGAAATAGAAAAGTATTAAAGTTTTATATAGAGTTTTAGAAATGAAAACAGAACATAGAAGTTATTTAAGAAAGTAAGATAGAAGATTCTTTTTATTTTAAGAAGTAGATTTAATTATAGATTTCTTTTTTATTATCTCTTAGATAGATAGGGGGATATTAAGATAGAAAAGAAATTAGTAGATTAGTATAAAGAAGATAAGAATTAGTTAGAGAGTAAAAAAAATAAAGAGAGAGTATTTTGAGATTTGAAATTAGATTTAGGAATTAGAGATGATTTTTTTTTTAGTAGAAGAGAAAGAAATAGTTTAGAAGGAGAAAGAAAGAAGATAGTTAGATTTTAGTTATTATCTAGAGTAGAAGAAAGATTAGAGTTAGATAGATTTTTAGATATAGAGTTAAAAGTAGATTTGTGAAGATTAGAATATTAGATACAATATTTAGAAAGATAGATTTTAGAAGTAGAAAGAGTATATTAGTTAAGATAAGATTATTAGATCTATTATTTAAGTAGAAAGCTTAGATTTAGATAAAGAGTATAGAAGTTAATTTAGAAATATTTATAATTTTTGATAGAAGAATTCTAGATTTTAATATTAGAAATAAGAAGAATAAAGTTAAGAGAAGATTAGAATAAAGTTTTAGAAAAGAGTAGTTAGAAATTCTAGAAATTATAGAATATAAGATAAAATTAGAGATTAGATAATAAGATTTAGTAGTAGTAGAAAGAGTTAGATAGATTAAGAAGAGAGATAAGATAAGTTTTTAGAAATTGTAGTATAGTTAGAATATGAATTTTCGAAAGATAAATAAGATTAGAAGTAAGATATTATAAATAGAAGAAGATTAGATAAAAAGAGATTAGAAGAAAAATTTTATTCAGAGAAATAGGAATTAGTTTTTTTAGAGAGGAATATAAGAAGATTAAGAAAATAAGAAGTAATATTAGAATAAGAAGTTATAGTTTTAAGACTATAGATAGATATCATTAGTATTATTTTAGATATAGTAATCTAGTTTTAGATAGATAATAGAATATAGAATTAGTTAAAAGCTAGAGGATATTAGAAAAGGAAATATTAGCTTAGATAAGTCTAAGATTTAGTAAGTTAGGATTAGAAGAAAAGATTCTTTTAGAAAAGAGATTAGTAGAATTATATGATGTAGATAGAATGAAATATAGATAGATTAAGAGATGACTATATAGTTAGAAGATATATAGATGAGAATGATAATAAGTATATTTTAGAAAGATAGAAAGCTAAGAATTAAGAAGTTTTGATAGATTTATTTTAATATAGAAATTATTTAGATATAGAAAGTTGAAGAGTAGAAAAAAATATAGAGATAGATAGATTAATTTATATAGAAGAAGCTAGTAGAAGATAAGAAGGAAGAAGAGATTTTTCAGAAGATAAATAGATAGAGAAAAGTAGAATAATATTAGATAATATATATATAGAATGAGATATAGTAAGAGAAGTTTAGAAGAGATAATATAATAGGAGATAGAGAGATAGATTATAGATTAGATAAGATTAGCTTAGATCAAGAAGTAGAAGAAGAAGATTTTAAAGAATAGATAAGGAATTAGTAGAAGATTTTTTAAGATTTTTTGAAGATTATAGTAGAGATATAAGATTAGAAATAGATAGAGAGGTATAGATTATAGAATAGATTATAGATTATAATATAGATAAGAGAAAAAAAGTAATATTTTTTAAATAGATATAGAAAAGTAGAAGAATAGATATTAATTTTAGTTTTTAGTAGATTGCATAGTAATAAAGTTTAGAAAAAAGAACTAAGGATAGAGTAGGAGAATTTTAAAGATATAAGAATAGTTAGATCTAGTTTTTAATTTAAAATATAGGAATATTATACTTAGTTAGAATTATTTTGAAGATAATAGTTTTAGGCATTAAGAAAAAAGATAGTGTTAGAAGATTAGTAGATTAGAGAAGTTAGAAGAAGTTAGAGAGTTAATATATTTATTATTAGTTAGAAGATTTAGATATATAGGGGGAATTTGTAGATATAATTTTATAGAAGAAGAAATTAGAAAGAATAGAGATAGAGATATACTAGATAGATAAGATTATTATAAATAGTAGAAAGACGAAGAATAATAGAATTAGATTTTTTTAAGAGGTTTTATAGAACTTTAATAATAGAATTCAGAAGAAAGAATAAATAAGATTAGTAGATAGATAGATATATTGAGAGATTAAAAGATAGTAGTTAGACTTAAGTAGAAAAGATTATTAGAAATAGATTAGAGAAACGATTATAAAGTAGGAGTATTAAGAAATAGAAGAAATTAGAAGATTGGTTTTATAGAGAATGAATTAGGTAGAAAGAATTTTAAGGTTCTTAAGAAGATTTTTAGAAAGAAGAGAAGAAGTAGAATTTAGTAGAAAGATAAAGAATTTAGGTATGAAAATTTTTAATTATTTTTTAGAATAGATTATATTAGTTAGAATAGAATAGAAGAATTTAGTACGTATTTTTAGATTTTTTAATTAATAGTGGAAATATTAATATAGATATATTAAGAAAAAGATAGATAAGAGTTAGATTTAGAGATAGAAGATAGTAGAACAATATATTTAGAGAGAGAAGTTAAGAAGAGAAGAAGAATAGAAGGAAAGAATTAGATTAATAGATAAGAAGAGTTAAGAATTCATTAAGAAGATTTAAAGAAGAAGTTTTATTAGAGAAATAGATAACTTAGATTAATTAATAGACAGAAAGATAGTTAGATAGCATAGAAGAAAGTTATTATTTATTATAGTAGGACATATTTTAGATAAATTTTTTTTTATTATTTTTTAAAAGAAATTTTAAGGACTATAGAAAAGAAAAAATTTTAGAGATTTTTAGTATTATAAAGAAAAGAATATAAGATTAGATATTATTAGTATTTTTTAGAAGAAAGTAGTTAGAAGTATTATAGATAAAGTTAAGAGATTTATTAGAAAATCCATTAGTAATATTTTTTAGTTATATTAGGAATAAGAAGAGAGTTTTAGATAATTAGTTAGAGAAAGATTAGACGCGAAGTAGATTAATATAAGATATAATTTATAGATAGATAGAAGAAACAAGATTTTTTTTAAGAAGTTAGTTTGTTTTAGAAAGATAAGAAAGTTAGAGATTTAGATGATCATAGATTTTATAGTAGAAGAATAGAATAAAAAAGAAGTAGATAGTAGTTAAAGATCTTAAATTTGTAGTATTAAGAGAGAATTTATTTAGATAGATTAGTAGAATTGTTTAGAAAGATAGAAGATTAGAATTAGAAAAATAAAGATATATAATATTTCAGATAGTCCTAGTAGAAAAGAAGAGAAGAAGATTTATAGATATAGGATTAATTTAGATTAGATAGAAGGATATAGGATTAATTAGATATAGAAGTATAAAGTAGAATTAAGAAGATCGAAGATTTTATTTTATTTAGATAATTATAAGTAAAGTAAGAATTAGAAAAGATTAGACAGAAATTAGAGATTTTAGATAGGGGGGGAATTAGATTCTAAGAAAAAATAGAGTATAGTAAGTAGAGTATAGAGACATAGCAGAGATTTTAGTAAGAATAATTAGAAGACAGAGATTAAATAGATATTATAGAAGAAAAGATATGTTTAAGAATAGATTATAGAAGAAGATTAGCGAGAAGATAGATAATACTTTAGGATATAGATTATTTAAGATTAGATAGAGAAGTTTAGAGATATTGAAGTCCTAATAGTTAGATTAGATTTAGAAGAATAGATATAGACAAGATATTATAGAAGAAATAGAAGAAAATAGATAGACAGATAGATATTAGATTTTATTTTAATTAAACGTAGTTAAGTACTTATATATAGTAGAGAATATATTTAGAAAGATAAGAATTTTAGATATAAGAGTTAAGTTAATATTTAGAATAGTAGATAGAATAGTATTATTGAAAAGATAAAAAGATGAGATTTAAAGATATTTACTTAGATGGAAGATTATTAGAAATGATTTATAATATATAGACAAAGAGAAGTAGATTATAAGTTACTTAGATTAGAAATAATTTAAGATTTAATAGAAATTAGATTAAGGTATAGAAGAGATAGAGAGAAAGGATAGATTAAGATTCTTTTAGTTAGAAAGATTAAAAGATTTAGATTTAGAATAGATAGAATTAAAAGATAATAAAAACTATTACTACTAATAGAGATAATAAAGATTTAGAAAATAAATTTAAAAAATTAAATAAAATAGAAAAAGAAGAGAATTAAGAGAATAAAAGAAATAAGATTAAGTTAAAAGATAGAAAATAATATAAAATTAGAAATAATAAGAAATTAAAATAAAGATAATAAATAGAAAAAAAAAAGAATAAGATAAGATATAAAAAAATATTTAATAAAAAAATTATAAAAAATTATAGAAAAAAAAAAATTAATAAAATAAAATAAAAAAAAAAAAAATAAAAAAAATTAGAGTAAAAAAAAAAAAAAAATATAAAAAAATAGAAAAATAAAAGATAATAAGAAAAAAAAAAAATTAATAAATAAGTAAAAAAGTTAAAAAAATAAAAATGAAAAAAAAAAAAAAAAAAAAAAAAAAGATAGAAAAAATATAAATATAAGAATTAAAAAAAGATAAATATAAAAAAAAAAAAAAAAAAAAAAAAAAAAAAAAAAATAAAGAAGAAAAATAGAAAAAAAAAAAAATATAGAAAAAATAATAAAATTAAAAGAAAAATAAGAATTTTTAAAGAAGTAGAATAAGAAAGAAATATAATTACAAAAAAAAAATATAGAATATAAAAATAAAAAAAGAAATATAAAATAATAAAAGAAAAAAAAAAAAAAATAAGAAAAAAAAAATAGAATAATAAAATAAAAAAAAAAAAAAAAAAAAATAAAAAAAAGAAAAAGAAAAAAAAATAAAATAAAAAAAAGAATTTAAAGAAAATAAAAAGAATAAGATAAAAAAAAAATAATAAAAAAAAAATAAAATTAAAATTTAAAAAAAATAAAAAATAAAAAAAAAGAAAAAAAAATATTAAATTAATAAAAAAAAAAAAAAAAAAAAAAATAAAAAAAAAAAAAAAAAAAAAAAAAAAATAGGGAGTTAAATAAAGAGAAAAAATAAAAAGAAAATTTAGATTATTTTAAAGAGAAATAGAGATTTTTTTTAATTGTAGACAGTAAGATTAAGATATAAAGGAAAATTTTAGAGAAGTAGAATAAGTATATTAAAAGATAGATAGAAAAGTTAAATAAAAAAAAAAAGAAGAAAAATAGAAATTATCTATAATTAGATCAAAAATAGTAATAAAAAGTTATAGGGAGTAAAAAGATATAGAGAGACGTTTTTAGATTTAAAGACGAGTTAGAAGGAAAAATTTAGAAAAAAAGAAAAAAAAAATAAGATTAATAAAAATAGAATAGAATTTTTTAGAGAACTTAGTAGAATTTAAAAAAAGGAAAAACAAAAGAAAAAAAAAAATAGGAAAAGAAATAAAAACGAAAGTTATAAGGTTTAAGAGTTAGTTTTAGAAGTAAGAAATAAGAAAAGATTCTAATAAAAGGTTAGAAAAATTAACAGAGGAAAATTTAGAATTTTATTTAGAAAAAATAGTTAAAAAAAAAAAAAAAATAGAATTAGAAGAATTTAAATTGAAAAAAAAAGTAGCATCTTTAGAGGAAAATAAGAAATATTAATAAGAAGAAAATGGAATTTTAAAAAATAAATTAGAAAATAGATTAAGAAGAAGGTGAAATAGTAGATTAAAGATTAAGTAAAAAAAATATAATATAGCTAAGTAGGATATATATTAGAAAAAGTTAAAGCAAAAAAACTATACGAGGATACATAGAAAAGGGATTTGATAGAGTAAAAATATTAAAATTATATAGAAAAAAAAAAAGTAGATATAAAAGGGAAAATCTAAAAAAAGAAAATAATAGAAAATAGAAGTAGAGAAAATAGATAAAGAAGAGGTATTTAGAGAAAAATAAAAGGAAAAAAATAGAAAATTTTTTTAACCCATCTTAGTAGGAGTAGTTTAATAAGACAAAATTCTTACTTTAGTAGAAGAAGAAAAAAAGTAAAGTTATAGAATAAAATAAGAGGAAGTTAGTTTGAGAATATAGGAAAAGATTAAATAATATTAGAGTTATTCTTAGAAAAAGAAAATAGGAAAAGTTAGAAGAATAAAAAGTAAGTAATTTCATTAATTAAAAAGAAAGTTAGAATAGAAAGATTAAGGCAAAGAGAAATAGAAATAAGGAAAAAAATTTTATAAAAGGAAAGGAGATTAAAATAGAAGAAAGAGAATATTAATATATAGAAAGTTAGTTTAAAATTTACGGATAGGGAAAGAAATTAGATAGAAAGGTAAGTTAGATAAATTATATAGAAAATAGAAAGATTAATAGAAAGAAGAGATAATATTATAGTAATAGTACTTAGTAATAGTAAAGAGAAGAGTAAAAGCAGAAGAAGGAAAGAAAAAGAGAGAAAGTGATAGAGAAAGAAAAACAAGAAAAGAAAAAATAGATTAAGAAGAAGGAAATTATTTAAATAGGAATTAAGAAAAAGATTTTATAAGATAGATTATAAGTAAAGAGAAAAAGATAAGTTAGAAATATAAAAAAAGTTAACTTTAAGAAGTTAGTAGAGATGAAGAAGATTTAGATATATTATATTTAAATAAGACAGTTTAAGATAGGATATATAAGTATTAAGTAAGAAGAAAGAGATTAGTTCAAGAGATAAACTAGAAAAAAGAATTAGTAGTAGATTAGAATTAGAAATAAAGATAGAATAAAAAGAAAGTAAAGAGATTAAGAATAAGAGAATAGAAGATAAGATAGAAAAGAGAAAGTAGAAAAGGTAATTAAATAAGTATTAATAGAGAAGAGAGAGTAATTAATAAGATAAGAAAAAATTAGATAAGTAGAAAAAGAGACTTATAAGATAAGAGATAACTAAGAAATTATATTATATTTTTTTAAAGAAAAGAATTAGACAAGGAAAAAGTAAATATAAACGAATAATAAAGATTTTATAAATAGAAGAGGAGAAAAGTTTTATTAGAAGGAAAGATAAGTAATATTTATTTTAAAAAGAAATAGAAAAAAGAAAAGTAGAGATTTTAGAATTTAAGAAATACAGAAAGAAATTAAGGGGAGAAGAGAAGATATTATAGAAAAGATAAAAGATAGAGTTAAGCCTTTAGATTAACTTTAAATATGAAGAATTAAGAACTTTAGAGATAGGAAATTATAAATATAAGTCATAGAATAGTGATTCAAGATTAGAAATAAGAAAGTTAGATAGGAAGCATAATTGGAAAAATAAGAATAGTAAGTAGAATTTAGGAGAAATTTTGAAGTAGATTTTAGAAGATTAGAGATTAAGTAGGATAGAAAAGAATTAGAATATTAAAAGAAAGTAGAGATTTAAATTAGGACTATTGACAAGAATATTATAGTATCAAAGATTTAGTAGATAAGTATTAGAACAATTAAGAGTATTAAAAGTACTAACAAAGAAAGAATAATTTTTAAGTAAGAGTTAATTTTTATTAGAAGATAAGAGTAGTTAGATTTATAAAAGCATACATAAGCATATAAGAAAGTTTTTGTTAGTAGAAGAAGTTATATTAAGTAGTTAAGATAATATAGAAAGGAAGGAAGAAGAGATATATAAGTTAAAAAACAGTTAGAGATTATAGAAGAAAATTAGTTAGAAGAAACTATAGATTATTAAGAAGAAGAAGAAGAAATTATATTTTTTAGTAGACTATTTTATTAACGTATAGTTTATAGAGATAGATAGAAGAGAGAAAAAGTATAATTACTTTTAATAAGTTAGAGAACTTAGAAGATAGATAGTAGAGATTAATTAAAGAAGATATTAGGATTAACAATTTAAAGTAGAAAAGATTTTATAGATATAGGAATTATAAAGATAGAAGTTTTTTAGTTTTAAGATATATAATTAAGTTAAAGGAATTAAATAGGAAGTAGTAAATAGAAGATTAATAGATAATAAGTATTAAGAGAGATAATAAGGATTAGAAAAGAATTTTTTTAATTTTCTTTAGATTAAGAAAAGAACAGAAGAATTTTAATTTAAAGATTTTAAAGTATTTTTTAGATTAAAGTATCAGCATTAAAGAATTTCTAAGTATTTTTTAATACAAGAAAAGTAATTAGAAATGAAATAATAAATATTATAGAGTATAAGATTTTAGAAAGTTAAAGAAATTAATAAAATTTAATAGATTCTTACGAAAGTCTATAGAGCATTAAGTTAAAGTAATAAGAAAATTTATAGCTTATAAGTATTTTTTTTTTAGAAGGTTAAAGGTTTTTTTAGTTTAGATTAATATAGAAGAAAGTGAGTTATAGACAAAAGTATAGAAATTATAATAGAATATAGATATAGATTAGAATGAATAGTTCTAAAGAAATTATAGTATAAACGATATTAAAACAAGATAGGTATAGAGAAGAGAATAGTAGGTATTAGATATTGGTTTTAGGTAATTTATTAGAAAGAAGATATAAAGTATTTTAGGAAATATTTTGTTTATTAGTATCTTAAGATTTAGAAGATATATATAAAAAGGCTTTAAGTAATTCAGAGAAAAAAAGAAGATGAATTAATTTACTAAGCAATTTTATATAGTTAGAAATTTAAGATAATTAAGTTTTATATACTATGTTAATAGATAAGTATTAAATCTAGATTTTTTAATTTATTAGAAATTTAGTAAGAGAAGAAGAGTTAAGATAGAGATATTAGAAATATAATTTTAAGAACCTAGATAGGAGAAAAGAGAAGAATTAGTTATAGACATTAGAATAAAGTCTTAAGAAGAATAATGAATTTAGAAATTTAGGTTAAAGAGAAGTTTAGAAAGATAAACTTTAGAAGAAAAAAGATTTAGAGATAGATAAAGAAAATATTAAAAGAATTTTTAGATTATTATAGGATTAGCTATTTAGTAAAGAAGAAAAGACACGAATTTAAGATTAGAAAGAAAAGAGAGAATCTAAGAAAGAAGAAAGGTTTAGAAGAAAAAATACTAAAGTCTAAGTTAGAATTTTTAGTAATTAGGATAATAAAGAAGAGAAGAAAGTCTTTATAAGTAAATTATAGAATAGATTAAGTTATTTTATTAATATCTATAAAAGATATTAATTTTATTAAATTATAGTAGTAGTAATAGGATCTTTAATAGATACTAGACAGGAATAGTAATAAATTTTATTTTTCCTATAAGCAAGAAATAAAGAAATAAGAGGATTTAGATTAGAGTTTTATATAATAGTATATTATAACAAGAAGAAAGAAAAATAGACGAATAGAAGATTTAATAAATTAGAGGGAGTTAAAAAGTAATAGTAAAGAAGAAGATTATAGAGAGAGAATTAATAGAGAGAAGAAATAATAGATTAGAGGAGAGACTTTAGAATAGAAGTAGTAGAAAAAAGAGGAAAATTATAGTAGATAGATTAGATATTAATTGTAATTAGATATTAAGAATATGATAGAATTTAAGAGTAGTTTAAGATAAGAGGATTTTAAGAATTTATTAATAGTAATTTTAAGATTTTTAAAAAGGAAGGATTTCTATTTTTTTAGATTAGTATATAGAAGAATAGGGAGAAAGAGATAAAGAAAAGAAGAAAGAAAAGAAGTAAAAAGTTAGAATATAGAAGTTTAGAGAATTTTAGTTAGAAGATTATAATATAAGACTAGAAATTCAGTTTAGTATAGATAGAAAGGAAGTAGATAAAAATATAAAGATTAGTAGTTAAATAATATTAAGTAGGGTTAGATAAGAAGGAGAAGTAATAAGATAGGAAGAATATAACTAAAATTAGAATATTAAGTAGAAGCAGAAAGAGAGTCATTAGAATTTAGGATTTAATTTTAGTAGAGAGGAATAATAAAGAGATAGGAAAGTTTTAGAAATCATAAGAGAAGATAAAGATTAATGTTTTTTTAGATTAAGAAAGATTTACAGTTAAAGAAAGGTTTAATTTATTAGAATAGTTTTTATATAATTAGATTAATAATAGAATATAGTATTAAAATACAGAAAAGTTTAGATTAGAAGTTATAGAAGAGAGATTTTATAGAAGAAGCACTAAAGGAGAAATAGGAGAAAGTTTATTTAATATAGAATAGATAGTTTTTTTAAAAGAATCTTTAGAAGAGAAAATTAGAATAAAGAGAATAGAACGAAAGAAGAAGAAAGATTATAGATAAAGTTAAACGTTAGATTAAAATTTAGATAATAAATTTTATATAGAAAAGGAAGAAGGATAGAAGCAGAAGAATTACTAAAGGTTAGATTTATAGATTTTATATTTAATAGAAAGAATAATTTGAATTTAGAAGTTAGTAGTAATAGGGGGGGGCAGTAAGTATAATAATAGAAGGAAGGTAAGTATAGAAAAAGAGATTTTAGGAACATAAGTTTTCTAAAAGATTTATATAATATTTTAAAGAATTAGTAGAGAAGAATAAAAGAATATTAATAGATTTAGTATTCAGAGATAAGAGAGTTCTAAGTTGAAAGATTGAACATTAGAAGAATAGACTAGTAAGAGAAGAAGATTAATTAAGAACTTTTTAAGTTTTTAATTAATATTTTTAGTTTAGTAGAGTATTTAAGAGATCAATAGAAAATTATTAGAATTTATTATTAGAGAGATTTTATAGAGAAGAAAAGAAGAAGTCTTAGTAGTAAGAAGAGGAAGTTTAATTAGATTATATTATAGAAATTTTAACTAATAATATATTATTTTAGCAGATAGAGGAAAAGGAATTCAGTAGATAAGATATTTATTAATATATAGAAGATAAGAGATAAAGTTATAGAACGAAGATAGAAGGAAGTTAAGACAGACAGAAAAGGAATTTAACTTAGAAGAAGTAAAAGGAATTTAAAAAGTTATAATTAGTAGTTAAGATAGGAGAAATAAAATTATTTATAGGATAAATAGAAATTTTAAGGATGAAGAAGTTAAAGAATAGAATTATATAGAGGTTAAGGAGGTATTAATAGTATTATGAAAAAAGGGAAAGACAATAGATAGATTTTTTGTTATAAAGTAGAGAAGATTTTAGTATTTTTAGAAAGAGTTAGAAGATTTAATTTCATATAATAAGTTAGAATTGATAAAAGAGGAATATAGATTTAGAAAAAGATTTTTTGAAGAGAGAAGATAGTTTAATTAAGTTTATTAGAAAGATACAAGGTATTTTAGAAGATAGTAAAGAATTTATAATAAATAGTATTTGAGCTAATAGTGAAGTAAAAGAATTTATAAGAAGAATTTAAAGAAGTAAGAATCTAGAAGATCTATAGAGAGAAAGCAAAGTATAAGGATAAATTTAGTTAGAATAAAATAGTTTAATTTTAAAGAATTTAAATAATAGTAAGAAGGCATATTATATTAGCTAAAGAAGGATAATAGAAAAGAGTAATAAGAAAGAGAAAAGTTAGGTTTATTAAAAGAATTTTATTATATTTTTAAAGAAGAAAAAGGTAATTTTTCTAGAGAAGAAAGAGAGAATGTATTATACTAAAATTTATTAATAGAATAAAAGATAGATAATTGAAGAAAAGAATTAAGATATGACAAGATTAACTATTAGGAAGAAAAGATAGTTTAAGAATTAGAAATTTAGAAATTAGTAGATATTTAAGAGAAGACTATAGATAAGAATTAACGAATAGATATTAGTTTAGAAGAGATTAAAGTAGTAGAAGATAGGATAGACATTAAGAGAATATAAGTTTTTAAGATGTTTAGAATTAGAAGAAAAATATTAGATTTAGACTTATAGAAGAATTATATAAGTTAGATAATAGGATAATTTTAGACTAAGTAGGATTTAAAGAAGAGAAGAGAAGTAAGTTTAGTATTATAGAAAAAATAGATTTTTAAGATTATAGATTAGCTTTTTTAGTTTAGAATAGATATATAAGATATTAATAAAAATATTAAGTTAGAGTAAAAGTTTTTTTATAAATAAAAGTTTAGAGAGTATTGATATAGATTATCGGAGAAAATAGAAGAATAACTAGTTTAGATTTAAGAAAAATAGGTTAAGAGTTTAGTTATTTATAAAAATCTTAAGATATAAGGATAGATATTTTATAGTTATCCAGTTTTATGGATAAATTTATGTATTTATAGAAGTTTATAGAAATAGATTATTCTTATTATTAGATAAGAAGTTAGTGTAGAACAGAAGTTAATAAGAAGTAGAGGAAAGATAAGATTAGATTAGATAGAGAAGAAGAGTTAAGAATAATTAGTAGAAGATAGTTTTAATAATAATAATAGAGATAAAGCCATAGGAGAATTATTTAGATTTTTAGTTTTTAGTATTTATTTAAGAGTAGAGAATTCTTTTACTTTTAAAGAATACTAGTAGTATTTATATAGAATTTTTTTAGAGTATAGAGAAGATTATTAGAGAATTAGAAGGATAGAGTAGAGTTTAAAAGGAGGTTGTAGATAAGAAAAAAATATATTTAAAGAATGAAGTAATTAAGAAAGAGAATTAGATAATAGATATTTATAAAGAATAAATTTAAATAAGAGAAAGAAAAGAAATAGATAATTAGAAACTTTAAGGAAGTTAGAGAAGTAAAATAGTAGATTTAAGTAGAAATAATAATTTTTACAGGATTTTTAGAATTTAGTATAATAGACGAAGTTATAGAGAATAGGATATATAGAAGAAAGTTAAGATTAGATTACTAGTTTTAGATTTAGAAATTTTTAGAGGAGAGAGAAAAGATTTATATATTAATGAAATTATTATTTTAGGAGTAAGAATAGGATAAGTTATATATTAAAAGAAAGAAAATAGGTTAGTAGTTTTAAAAAGTAGAAGAAACTTTATATAGAAGAATTTTTTTCAAGTTAAAGGACTTTATAAGAAAGACTATAAAAAGGATGTGTTTTAGTTAGATAGAAAATTAAGGTAGAGAGAATTTATTTATAATAATAGATAGGTATGATAGTAGATAAAAGAGAATATTTAGAAACAGAATTAGATATATTTTTTTAGCTAATATTTAAGATTAGAAAGAAGATAGATTTAGTTTAATTTAAAGAAGAAATTAGAAGATTAATAAGGATTAGAAGTAATTAGTAAGAAAGTAGGGATTAGATAGAGAAGATAGTAATTTTGATAGATATTAGTTACTATTTAGTGAAAATTCATAGTTTTATTATTATTTAAGTATTAGATCTTTTAGAAGAAATAGAGAGAAATTATAGTAAGACAGAGAATTAGTTAGAAGATTAGAAGTTCTGTAAGATAGAGATAGGATAGAGAAAAATTATATTTAAGAGCATATAAGAAGAAAGATTTAGGACAGTAAAAGAAGATAAAATTTATTAGAATTAAGAATAGTTTTTCAGAAGAAGATAGAAAAGTTTTTTTAGTTTAAGTTTAACAAAATAGAAGATCTAATATTAGAGGAGATTTAAGAGTTATAGAAGAAAGAAAACTAAATAAGTTAGATTAGATAGAAAAAGAAGTTTATAAGATAGATTTTATTATTCTAGGACTTCCCCCCGAAAGTAGTAAGAGTAATAGGTATTAATAGAATTAGGAGTAATTATTTTTTTTTTTATTTAGCTAATAAGATATAGGTTTAGTGGGGGGGGGTAATTTAGGATTTATTTAAAGATAGAGTTTAGAATAGATCTAAATAAGAAGTAGAATTATAATTAACCTAGTAAGATTACAGTGAATTTATAGAATAGATTAAAAGAGAGAATAGAGAAAGGTTAGAGATTTAAGTAGAATAGAAGTTATTTCTTAAGAAGAGTAATTATAGAGTCTTAGAAAGTAAAGAATTAGAGATATAGAGAATTTATTAAGAGATTTTAGATTATTAGAAGAGAATTTACTAGATTAGATATTTTAAATAAAGAGATAATTTAGCTAATAAGTAGAGGTTAATTAAGAAATTTAATTAGAAAGTTAAGATAGAAAAGTAAGATTTAGTAGAAAGACTTAATAGAGAAATTAGTAGAAATCAATTAATAAGTATTATTTTATTTTTTTAGAATTTTGATATTTTAAGTTTATACTTTAAGATTAGAGAGAGAATAAAAGAATAATAGTAATAGTTCATAAGAAGAATTATAAGAGTTTATTAAGATAGATAGTAGAAGGTAGGTTTTTTTGTTTTAGTAGAAGAATATTTAGCTAGTAGAGATAGTTAAGATAATTAGAGGTTTAGATATTAATAGTATATTTAGAAACTTAGAAGTTATAAGATCATAAAGTATAAGTTATTATAAATAAAATATAAAAAATAATAGATATAGATTAGGAAAGAATTAAATAGAATAAGAAGAATAGATGAGTAGATATACCTTATAAGATAGATGAAAAGAAAGAATAATAAGTTTAGTTTATTTAAGATTAAGAATATAAAGATATATATAAGAAGTATATAGGAATAGAATTTTTTAGAAAGACTAGACTACTAAGAGTTTAATAAGACTAGACGATAGAATTAGATATTTAATTTATAAGAAATAAGATTCTAGAAAAGAAGTCTTTTTATTAAATTAAGTAAAGAAAGTTAAGAAATTAATAAGAAGGATTAAAGAAGTTTAAGTATAATATATAGTTTTAATGATGTTTATATTTTTAAAGACTTTTCTAGAATTTTTATAGATATAAGTAGAAATAGTTAGAAGAGTACTGAGTAGATAGACTATTATATATAAGATTAGATTTAAGAAGAAGAGGATGTGTTATTTTATATGAATAAGTATTTATTTTAGGAATTTTAGATTATTATTTTTTATATAGAAATTTTATATATACAGGAAGAGATTGGGGAATTAGAATAGATTTTCTAGCATTAGCAGAAAGAAAGATATAGAGATAAGAAAGTAGAATTTGAAGATTTAAGAGAATTTTAGGTATATAATTTAATTAAAAAGAAAAGATAAATTTTTAGGTATTTTTATAATAAGAATATATTTTTTAGAAGAATAGAGAAATATTTAGATTCGAAGTCTAAGAAAAAAGGAATAGAATTAAAAGAGAAGGTTAATTTAAGAGATTAAAAGATAAGAATAGTATAATATTATAGCTAAAGGTTTTATAGAAGTGTCTAGTAGTTAATATAACTTATACTCAAAGAAAGATATAATAATAGAGATTTTAGAATTATTTAGATTAGATAGAATAGAAGAAGGAAGAAAAAAGAAATAGATATTAGAGTAAGAAGTAGATTTAGATTTAGAGAATTAGAAGAAAGGAAGAAAAGTTAGTAGATAATATTTATTTAAGATAAATAGGAAGTATTAGATTAAATAGAAATAGATTTTAGATAATAGATAAGATAATAAGAAAGAGTATATAAGGATAGATTTATTACTAGAAGAAGGTTTTCTTAGAGCATTAGATGAAAAGGTTAGTTTTTATTATAGTAGTATTATTATTTAAAGTTTTTTATAGTTATTAGAATTATAGTAGTAGAATATATATTTTTTTAGATAGAAAGAGAGAGGAATAGTTTCAATTTTATTACTTTTTTTTTAGAAGAATAAGAAGAAAGATATATAGTATAAATAGAATAATAGAAGAAAAAGATATTATAGGATCAAGAATAGAAATTAAAGAATTAGATAGAGTATTTTATTTAGTAAGTTAGTAGAAAGATAGAGAAATTCTTTTCTTATAAGAATGATATAGGAATAGATACTATAGTTTAAGTTTTTAGAAATTAAAAGATATACGTTGTAGAATTTAGAAGATAATAGATATATAGAAGAATATAAGTTTTTATAATAGAATTCTATAGTAGAAGAGTTTTTTATTTAAAGAGAATTAGAAGATAGAGAATTTAAAACAGAGAAGAAGTTAAGAAATAGATCTTAAAGTATTAAGATAAGTAGGAATAAGAGAGATAATAGAAGCTTTTAGATTCAGTAGTTTAGATTTAGTATAGAAATGAAAGAGATATAAAGTTTAATTTAGAAAGTAAGTTTTAGTAGGAAAGAAGTAATGTAGATTTATAAGTAGTTTTAAGTATATTAGATATGTTATATAGAAATAAAAATGTATTTTTAGAATATTTTAATAGATTCAAAATTAGAGAAGGAAGAAATAGAGAAAGATTATTAGTATAGATAATAGAAAAGAGAAAGATTAGAGAGTCTAGAAAAAAAATTATAGATTTTTATATATATGTAGATATAGAAACTAGAAGGAATAGATAATAGAAATTAAGAAGATTTATAAGTAATGAAAATTTATTAGTAGATTAAATATGATAAGATAAATAGAGATAGAAAAGTATATAGAGTAGAGGATAAGTAGTAATTAGTTAATAGAAGATAATTAGAAGGAAGAATATTATAGTATTGTTAAAAATAGAATTAATAGATTAGATAATAAGGAAAATAATAGATATAGATTTATTTAAGATTAGAATTTTTAATAATTAATAGATTAGAATTAGAAGAGAAAAGAAATAAGGACAAAATATAAGAAAGATTAAATAAATAAGAATTAGAGATAAATAAGGAAGATTTAGAAGATTAGAGAAGTACTAGTTAGAATATTTTTATAAGAGAGTCGAAGAATAATTAAAGTTTATATTAATAGATAGCTTAGAGAAGAATAGTAGGAGAAGTAGGAAAATTATAGATATATTATAAAAGGAATCTTAATGTATAGAATAGTTTATTTAGTTAGATAGAGATAAGAATAGGAGGAAATAGTAAACGAAGGTTATATCTTTTTAAGTATTGATGAAGTTAAAGATATTATAGCAGATAGAAATTGAAAGTTAGAAGTAAGAGAGGATAAGTTTTAGATAAGTTTAGCGTAGAATTAGATATTAGGAAAAGAATAGTAGAACGTTATAATTAGTAGGAGGAATAATAGATATAGAGATAGTATCTAAAGAATAAAGATAAGATAATAATATAGATTTTTTAAAGATTATTAGAAGAATTAAAGTAAGTAGTAGAAGATCTTAAATTGTTAAATAATAGAGTTAATTAGAAAATATTATTTTATTTATTTTAGATTTTAGTTTAAATAGTTTTAGTATATTAGTAGATTTAAATAAGATAGAAGTTTGCCAAGGGGAATATAGAAGAAGTATTAGGTTAAGAAAATAGATTATGTTAAGTTAGAAAAAAGAAAGAAAGAATTTTAAGAAGGAAATTTATATTAGGGTGAGATATAAATAGATATAGAGGTAGAGGTTTTTAGGATAGAAGAGATTAGAGAATAAGTTAAGTATTTATTAGATTAGATACAAGAGAAGTTTTTAGAAAATTAGTATATAATAGAAGATATTTTAATTAGTGATTAAGCTAAATATAAGAGAGAGAATAGGGAGAAGATGACAGTTAAGAATACGTTTAGAGAAGAAATCAATATATTAAGTAATTAAGAAAAAAATTATTATATAGAAATAGGAAGAAAAGATTATTTACAGAATATTTTAGAAGATAAGAATTAAATACATGCTATTACTTTAAGAATAGAAAAACAAATTTTTAAATTAAGAATAGAGGTAAAAGAAATATAGATTAAAATAAGACTAGATAGAAATAGATAGTTAAAGATAGGAAAATATTAGAAACTTTTTAGAGAAAATAGTAGTAGTATAAATTAATTTTTCCTAATAGAAGAGATATTAGAGAATAAAGAATTATATTATATTTTTTTATAGTAATATAGAAAGATAGTTTTAATATTTTTACTAGTTTTTAGTTTATAGATCTTTAGAAATATAAGATTAGAAGAAGGAGAAAGAAGAATAGTAAAAGTAGGAATTATATAATTTTAGAAGAAAGTTTAATTTAGAAAGTTAAAGGAATAGAGATATAAGATAGAAGAGATTTATTAATTAAATAGATTAGAAGATATATAAATACTTGTTATATTTAAGAAAAGTTAAGTAAAAGAAGATTAATATATAAGATTTTATCTTAGTATAGCATAAGTTTAGGATTAGGAATTAGAAAAGATTTATAGATTAGAATTTTTTGAGGTAAGTAGATTTAGCTTATAGAAGGAGAAAGAATAAAGAAGAATATAGAAGAATATTAGAAAGACTATAGAAGATTAAAGAGAGATATAATGAGTAGTTAGAAGATTATAGGTAAATAGAAAGTAGAGATATATAGAGAGAAATTTTGGAAAGATTCGTAAGTTTTAAAAAGTATAGGACTTTAGAGAAAAAGATAATGAAAAGATTAGGTTTTAGATTTTAGAGTTTTAATAGTAAAGAGAATATTTTATAGATTAAACGAAAGAGATAGATATTTAAGTTAATAGAATAGTATAATAGAAGAGAATAAAAGATAAAGGTAGAAAACTTTTACTAGAAGATAGTATTAGGAAGTTTTATTTGTCTTATAAGTTTAGAAAAATTATAGATTGTTTAGGTATATTTTATAATTATAGTATTAGAATGAAAATATAGTAGATATTTATTAAGATAGTTTCTATATTTAGAAGAATAAGAATATTTTATATTAGAAGTATTAGGAAAATTTATATATTTTATAGAAGAATTTTATTTTAATTAGATTAGAAGAATAGATTAAAATTAGAGTTAGTAGTTAAGAATAGAATTAGAAAAGATATAGATATTTATTAGATATAAGTTTTAGTAATTAGAAAGTAGTTTATAGAGTAAAGAGAAAAAAAGTAAGAAAGAAGAAAAACGAGTAGAAGATTAAATGTCAAGATTAATTTATTTTTTTAGAAGTTAAAGGAAGATCAGGGAGAAAAAGTAGGAGCTAGATAGATTAGTTTTAAGGAGAATAGTTATAGGAATAGACCCCGAAAGTAGAAATAAGAAGTTTTTTTTAGTTATTTAGACAGATATATTTTTTTAGTATATAGAGGGAAGAGCTTTAGGATAGAAAAAAAGTTATTATTATTTATAGGAAATTTTATAAGAAAGAGAGAATAGTTTTTATAGAGATTTAGAAAAGACTAGTTATTATAGATAAATATATATTTTAGACATTTTACCTTAGCTCTAAAGTTAAAGTTAGGGAAATAGATTAATAGATAAGTAATAATTCTTAGAAATATTTAAAAAGATATATAAGCTTAGAAATAATCTTTTAAGAAAAAGAAAATAGAGATATAGTAAATTAAGATTTAAGTATATAGTTTATTTTAGTAGATAGATAAAATTAGAATAAAGTTAGAAGAAAATTATAGAAGAATTAATATATTTAGAAGTAATAAAGATTAAGAGTAGTTAAAAGTAATTTTAAAGAAAAAGAATAGAAACAGGATATAAAAGTAGAAAAGAGAGAATTTATAAGAAAAACAGATATAGATTAGAATTAGAAGGAATATATATTAGAGTATAATAGAGGAAGAAAGAAGAGTAGAAGTATTTAAAGTAAGTAATAAATTAGAGAAAGTAGAAAGATTTAGAGAAACTTAGAAGAAGAGACTAATAGAATATACAAGAAGTTTAATAAGAAAAAGAAGAGAAGATTTTTAGGAATAGAAAGAAAAGTAAGAATTAAATAAGATTAGTATAAGAGAGAGTAATTTAGAATTTAGAGATATTTTATTTTAAGAGATTAGTTATTAAGTATAATGTAGAAAGTTATTTTTCTAATAGATAGAAGATTCTAAATAATAGATTAGTAGAAACTATTTAAGATAAGTTGAAAATAGAAGTAAGAAATTGGTTAAGAATATAAGGAAAGAAAGTTTAAAGATAGTTTAAGATTTATAAAGACTATAGATTAAGAATAAATTAAATTTAAGAAGAATATTTAGAAAGAGTAGAGAGAAAGAAGAAAATAGAGTTATATGAGATAGATTAAGATAAGAATAAATTAAGTAGTTTTAAGAAGACAGAGAAATTAGGAATACGGAGAGAATTACGATAGTTTTTTTATAGATTTAGTAGCATTATTAGTATTTAGTAGTTTTATAGAAAAATAAGGAAGAACATAATATTAGTTAATAAGGAGAAATATATACCCACGTAGAAAGTATAAGAAAAAGAGTTACTTTCAGAAGAGAATTTTTTAGGATAACATAGGAATTTAAGAATAGAATTAGAATTTTTAGATTATTATAGTAAAGAAATAAGGAGTAGCTTTAGGAAGATAAAGAGTTATTTTATTGAGAGATATTTAATAAGTACTAATTTTTGTAAGACAAGAGATAGTCTTATATAGAAGAAGAACTAAATTTTAGTATTAGAAAAGTAGAAATTAATTTATCTTAATAAGAAATTTAAGAGTTAGAAGATTAGTTTTAGAAGAATTAAGGCAGATATTTTTACTTTTATAATTATAAGATTTATATATATAGAAGGTATTTATAAAGAAGGATTAGAAAATTAATAAGAATAGTTAGAAAGAGAGAAATTAGATATTTTTATTTAAAGAGATTTTTTAATGAAAGAATTAGAGTATTATCTCCAGAAATATATACTAGGAGAAAATAGAGTAGAAGAAAATAAAAAGAGTTTTAATTAGATTTTTTTTAGTAGTGAGTATAAGAATTAAAGATAGGAAGAAGAGAAAGATTTTAGTATTTTTAGTTTAATAGAATTAGATTTTATTTAGTAAGAGATTAGTAGAGATATAAGAAAGAGAGAATTTTAAAGGATTAGAAAGTAGTAAGAGATTAGAAGAAGTATGGAATAAGAATTTTTTATAGTAAGTATTAATGGATATTAATTTTTTCTTTAGAATTATATGATTTAGTTAGAATAGAGAGTTTATGAAAAAAAGAGAACTATTAGAAGAAGATTATAAGTATCTAAGATAGAGGTAGAAAAAGAATATTATTTTAGTATGTAGTTAGATTATATTAAAAATAGGAAATATGAGAATTTAATATTAAATATGTTTTTAAGCAAGAGAAGTAGTTAAGTAGAGAAAAAAAATGAAAAGATTATAGTTTTTAGTTAGATTAGTAAGTTAAGAAATTAGAAAATTAAATTACGATATTAGAAAAAAAAATAGGAGATAGGCAGAGAAGAGAAAAATTTTTTTTAAATAAAAGAGAAGATTAGGTAAGATTAAATAGAATAGAAGTAAGTAAAGTTAAGAAAAGGATTAAGACGATAGTATATAGAATAGAGACAGAAATATAAAAGAAAGTATATTTTAAGAAAAGAAGTAAGAAAAGTAGATTTTTTAAGGAGAAAAGAAATAATCTATATAGTAAAAGAAAATTAAGAAGACTAGAAAATAGGGGTCTTCCTTACAAGACTAGTTATAGAGAAGCTAAAATTATAGAAATTTAGAGAATATAGAGAGATTTAGGAAAATATTTTTTAGTAACAGGAAAAAGTTAATTAGAGAGATTATACTTTAAAAGAGATGTTTATTAGGAAAAGAGGAAAGAGTAGTGTTTAAAGTTATTTAGAAGGTATAGATCGAGATAAATATCAGTAAGATAGAATAGTAAAATTAGGAAGAAGAGATAGTGTAAAAAGAAAATCAAGAGGAAAAAGATAGATAGTATTAAGATATTTTTAGTTTTTTTTAAAGAAGAAGGAAAATAACTAAATAGAAGTAGTATATTAAGGATAGTAGAAGAATTAAGTTTAGAAGTGATATTAGTATAAAGTAGCTTTGTAGAATTTCAGTTTTAGAGTTAGGATTTAATTATTTTAGAGATAGATATAGAAGTTATAGTAAGAGAATTTAATGAGCTAAATAGTTAGAATTAATTTTTTAGTAGAGGACTAGATTTAAAGAAAAGATAGTTTATTATATATATTTAGAATAAGTTATTATAAGAAAGAAATAGTTAAGATAGTTTATTAAGAAAGATAGAGAAAAGAAAAAAGAAAAGAAGATTAGAGTTTTAGATTATTTAGATAAATAATAGTAAAGTTAGAAGAATCTTATTATATATTTTAGAAGTAAGTAGGATTTTAGTTATTAGTTAATATAAGAATTTATTTAGATATAAGAGATAGAGTAGATTTTTTTTTTATAAACAGATATGAGAGATAATTTAGATAAAGATAAGAATTTTTTAGTATTTTAGTATAATTAGAGGAAAGATAGTTAAAGAGAGGAAAGAAGAGAGATATTTTTTAAATAGGAAAGTTAATTTTTTTTATAGGATATAGTTAATAAGAAGAAATTTTAAGAGATAAGATTAGAGACTTAATTAGAGAAAAAAGAACAATAGGTAGTCTAGAGTATTCACCAGAAGAAGATATATTTTAATTTTTATAAATAGATTTTAGAATAGAGAGGAAAAAAAAATTAAGGAAATAATAAGAGTACTTTTTAATAGATAGAAGAAATAGAAACATTATAGAAAATAGTAATTATCTTTATTAGAAAAGATATAAATATTTTTTTATTAATTTATTTAGTTAGAGAATAGGTTACTAAAGAGAAAGAAAGTAGATAACTTTATTAATTATTAAAAAATAGTATAAAGAAAGATTTTATATTTAAGTAGATTAATTTTAAGATTAATTATAGTTAGAAAGGAAAATAAAGATAACTTTTTCAGAAATTAGATATTTGTAGAATTAGATAAGGAGATAGAGGAAAGATAAGATATTAGAAGACTTTTTAGAGATTATATTTTAAGAAGAAGAGAATTAAATTAGAAAAAGTAGAGAAATTTAGATAAGAATTTAGAGAATAAGTGATAAAAGAAGAGATAGAAAGTAAAATATTAATATTTAGAGATTTTTATTTAGGTTTTAATAAATAGAGAGAATTATAAATGTATTATATTAGAAGAAAGAAGAAGATAAGATAGTTATATTTTTAAGGTTAGATTTATTATTTAGTATAGAATAGAAGTTACTATAGATTTAGAAAAGATAGAAAAGAAAATAGAATAACAGATTTAAATTTTCTTTTAAATTTAGTAAAAGAAATTTTTAGTACTAAAAAGAAGAAATTAAATTTAGTGTAGAATTAGATAATAAATAGTAGAAAATTAAATTTAGAATAATTATCTATTAATAGAAAGATTAGAAAAAATTATAGACAGTTAAAGAAGAAATTTTAAAAGAGAATATAAGATATAGAGTATATAGTTTTTATTTAATAGAATAGAGATAGTTTTTAGAGAAAGATAAATTATTAGTAGACATTTTTTAGAAAAAAAAAGATAGAAGATAAAGATAAGAACTGTATTATAAGATACTAATTCAGATAGAAAGGGTAAATAGTTAATAGTAAGTGAAGAAACTAGAGATAGAATATATAGTATTTTTTAAGAAGGAAGAAGATAGTAGAAGTTAGAGAAGGAGTTATAGGAATGGATATAGAAGTATTTTTAGAGAATAAGATAAATATAGAGAAGATTATTAAGAAAAAGAGATATTAGATTTAGAATTATTTGATTAATATAGGATGAGGAATAATATATATAAGGTAATAGTTAGAAAAGAAAGTAGGAAGATTAAGATAGAATAGTAGAATTTATTTTATCATTAGTAGTAAAATATATTTTTAAAATAGAAAGAAAAAGAGATTTATATTTAATCTTATAAATAGAGGAAGAAAGAGATAATAAGAGATTACAAGAGAAGAATAGATAAAGAAGAGTAAGAAGGTTTTTTTTTACGAAGAAAGGAAAAAAGATTTAGAAGAAGAAGTAGTAGCTTTATTTTTAAGAAATTTTTAAGTTTATAAATATATAGATAAATATATTTAAAGAATATAAAATAAGATAAGTAAATTAAGAAATTAGAAATAAGGGAAGGGTACGTTATATTTTTAAGAAGTAAAGATTATTTAATTTTATATAGAAGATCAGAGGAATAATGATTTTTATTAGGATAAAGATATATTAATTTAGTATTTTTAAGAGATTTTTATAATAGTTAGAAATTTCGAAGAAAAGAAGAATAGAATAGAATAAAAGATTAAGATTAGAAGGTAGAGTAAAGAAATAGAAAATAAGGAACAACTTATATTAAGGAATATAAGTAGTAGAAGATACTAAAGATAGTTTAATTTTTAGAGATAGAAAGTAGATAGTTAAGATATTATTAGAAAAGCTAAAAGTATATTTTATTAAGTAGAATCTTTATAAGTTTTAGAATTAATATTAGTTAAGCAGTTAGATAAATTTAGAAAGATAGTTAGTAATTTAGTTAGGAATTAAATAGAAGAGAATGAAAGTTTTTTAGAAACTTTTTTATTGAGGAAAGTATTATTTTAGTTAAGGAGAATTTATTAATTAGATTTTTATTTAATAGCTTAAGAAGTTTAGAAAAGATTTAGTTAAGTGAATAGAAGAAGATTAAGAATTTTATAGAAGTTGTTTATTAGAATAAAAGCAGATTTATAGTTATAGAGATAGAAGATAGATAGAAAGTAAAGATTTTTATAGTAGATTACAGCAATAGTATAGAGAATAATAAAGATTTAGTTTAAATTATTTTAAATACTTTATTTTTTATATAAAGATGATTAGATTCAAGAGAGTAGTAAGGATTAGAGTCTTACTTAAAGATAAAAGTTAAAAAGTTATAAAATGATAGAGAGATAGAAGATCTTAGCTATCATTAAGATTTAGATTTATAAAGATAGAAATTATATTTAACTTTATATTAGAAGAGTTAGAATATTTTTAAGAATTTTAAGAAATATTGATCTAGAAGATTTTTAGATAACTTAACTTTAGTTTCAAGATTAGAGAGAAGAAATATATAGAAAGTAAAGAAAAGAAATATTTAGAGATTTTTAGTACATAGAAGATAAAGAAAATAGTAAGATAGAAAGTATATAGATAGGAAAAAGTAAAGGAAGAAGAATAAGAGACAATATTTAGATATATTAGAAGAAAGATTTATTTTAGAGATTTTTTAAGCTAGAAAAGATAGAAGATAGTATTAGTTTTCAAAGAAAGATTGAGAAATATTTTATAGACAATAGTAAGTAATTAGAGATATTTATAGATAGATTAGAGTTTTTTATTAAGGGAAGAAAGTTAGTTATAAGCAATCTTAATTAAGGACGTCTAGAAAGAATTGTAAAATTTAGTTAAGATTTTACGATTTATTTAGAGAAGATTTTTGAAAAGAAGAGTAGAATTTATTTTTTAGTATAGTTAGAATAAAATTAGTAATATTATTTTAAGAAAATAAGTGACAGAATTAAATAGTGAAATAAAAGTTTATAGGAAATAGATAGATAGTAAGAAAAAAGGGATTCTTATTTGATATAAATAATTAAGATAATAATTAGTAAATAATAGATTTAGAAGACTATTATAGAAGTATATAAATTATATTTCTTTATATATAGAGAAAGAAAGAAGAGAATAGTAGGATAATAATTTATATTATATAGAAGAGCGAAAGGATTAGATTATAAATAGAAGGATAGAAAAAGAAGTAGGAGAAGCTTAGAAAGTATAGAAAGACAAATAAATTATGAATAATTAAAGATTAATTTTAGTATAGAATTAGTACATATTTAGAATAAATCAGATATTCTAGAGAGATTTTTTTTCTTTAGGTTTTTTACTAGATATAGTTAAAAGAGAGGATATAGTAATGAACAAATTTATTAAAGAGTAGAAAGAAGATTAATAAAGATTTTTTTTTAATTAGTATTAATTATTATAAGATATTAGATTTATTTAAGATTTTAAAGAAGGTAGTTTTTATAATTTATGAATTATAGATAGTTAGAAATAATAAGAGAAAAAATAGAATAATTATATAGTTTTTTAAAGTAGAGGATAATTAAGTTATTTTATAATTAGAGATATAATCAGTAGAGTAGAATAATTAGATATTATATATAAGGTATATATAATATAATTAATAGATATTTGATATTAGAAGATAACAATTAAGAAATTAATTAGAAACAGTTAGAAAAGATATAGTTTACAAGAAGAATTTAGTAGAAATTAGTATTTTCTAATCAATTGATAAAGAGAAAGATTTCTTAAGTAAAAGAGAAGATTTTTTAGTTAAGTAGATTACAGACTAATAGAAGATTAAAGTATTAGAAAGATTATTAATTTAGGGATTTAAGGTTAGATAGATTTTTTATTTTAAGAGATATAGTAAGAAAGTGAGAGTTTAAATTATTAGAAAGTTACTTATAAGATTAAAATTAGATTTATAGTGGTTTTTAAGATAAAAGATAAATTTTGTCTATAGAATAATATAAGATAGGACAGACTAAAAGTTTAGATAAGAATTATTTTATATATAGATTATAATTATAAGAAGAATTATATAGATTAAGTAGATTTATTAGAAAGAAAAAAGTGGGATTAGATTTATAGAATAGTATATAGAAAGGGAAGAGAAGGTAAGAGATTATAGAAAAGTTTAGTCTAAAGAATTTAGTAGTGATAGATAGAGAAAATTAGAAGAAAGAATAGTATTTAGAATTATAGAATAGAATATAGAAGTAAGTAGAAAAATTATATATAAGAAGATAATTATTCTTAATATTAGGATTGAAAAATTTTAGAGGGAAGTAGAGTTAAGATAGATTTAAAAGATAGAGAAAATAAAGAAAAAGAAAAGACTTTATTTTAAGAAGAAATTTAGTAGTTAGTAAGTAAAAGATTAAGATTTAGATTAAAGATAGAAGTAGTAATAGAAAAGTAGAGTAGGAAGAGATAATAAGATATAGATTAATCTAGAAGGTTAAGGATTTATGAGAGTAAGTATTAGAAAGAAGAAAATTAATAGTTAAGAAAGTTATAGACTTTAAGATATTTTGTTATTTAGAGAAAAGAAATTAGTAGATAAGAGTATAGATTTAGGAAGATTAAGGGAAAAGATGAAATTTAGCTAAAATAGAGATTGAAGATAGATTTTTAACGATAAAATTTAGAATTAGAATTTTTTATTGAGAATAAGAAGTAGATATATAGAATAAATAAAGTTAAAGAGAAAGAAAGAAGACAGAGGAAAGATTAGAATTATAGTATCTATATAAGAAGAGTAGAAATTTCTATAATACTTAGTTTAAGGGAATATTAGATTTTAGATATAGGAACTAGAATTTCTTAAGGAATAGTAGTAGATTTATAGATTGGAGAAGGGTCAAATATAAGAGAGAAGAAAGAGAGAAGAAGAAGAGAGATTATAAGAATAGTTTAGAGAAGATAGTTAGATAAAGATAGAGAAGAAGATTAAAAATATATAAGAAATATTTTAGATTTAGAGAAAATATTATAATATTATAGAAATTTACTAGATTTTATGAGATACGATATTAGAAGAGAGAGAGAAGAGTAAATTAAGAAGACTTTTTAGATTTTTAAACATTTTTGAGAAAGTAAGGAAAGAATTTAAAAGATTAATAGTAAAATTTAGATTAGTAAGACATTTAGATATTAAGATAGAGGAAGAAAAATTTTAATATAGAAGAAGATTTAATTAATTATTCTTTAGAAGTAAAATTACTTATATCTAGAAAATATAATAGATAAGAATATAATATATTTATTATGAAGAAATTTTAATTTTTTTAGTATTAGTAATTAATAAAGAAGAAGATAGTACAGTTAAAAGAAAGAGAGTATAGATTAGAGTATAAATAATAGATAGGAGTAATAGAATAAAGTTAGTTTAAGAGAATTTATGTATAGATAAAGATATTATTGAAGAAAAGATTAGAAGATTAGAAGATTTATCAGAGATTTAGTAGAAACTTAGAAAGTTTAGAGAATTTAAGACTTTTAAAGAATAAGATTAGTATAGTTTAAGAAATTTAAGTATATGAGAAGATAAAGTGTTTTTATTATCTAGATTTATATGATAAGTTATATTTTTTTAAGTTTTTTAGAGAGAAATAGATAGAATAGATATTAAAAGTTAGAAAGAAGAAATTTTAGAATATTTATTTTAGGAATAATATAATTATTAAAGAATACTAATGAAGAAAAAGATATAGTTAAGATAGATTGTTATTACTTTTTATATTTATTTAGATTAAATAGATTTTTATAGAAGAAAATTAGACCTTTAAGGATAATATTAAAGTAAGTAGAAAGAAAAGCAAAGAATTTAGAATTAATAAGAAATAGTAGAAGTAGAGAATTAATAGTAAGATAGCAAATAGTAGATATTATTTTTAGTTAGATAGAAGAAGTAAAGAAAGTTTTTAGTTAGTAAGAATTAGAAAAGTTTATTAGGAAGTAAAAGGAGTAAATTATTTATTAAAATTTTTTAGAAGAAAGTAAAAAGAGAAATTATTTTTTTAAAAGTAAGAAAGAGATAGAAAAGTGAATAAGGAAATAGAGAAGATAGAGTAGTTTAGTAAGTTAATTTCTTTAAGTTTAAATAAGAATTAAAGAGAGAGAAAGAAGTTAAGTAGAATAGTAAGATAATTAAGTATTTATTAGAAAATAATAATTAGTTTAGAGAAAAGATTTTAGTTTTGTAAAGAAGAAAAAGAGTAGTTAGTAGAAGATTAATTATAGGATAAAGTTAGAAAAGTTAACTACTTTATAATGAAGAGATATTAGAATATATTTTATTTAATATAAGAAAAGATAGTAAGTAGGTTAGAAAGAAAAGAGAATATAAGTATTTTAGAGGAAAGAAGAAGGAATAATTAGTGATAGTTTAAGATTTAGATTATTAGAATTATATAAAGAACGAATGTATGTTTAATTTTTTTTTTAGTTTTATTAAGATTTTATTAGTAGAATAGAGAAGATAAAAATATAGAAATTTAGAAGATTAGAGAGATAGATATAAGTAGAGAATTAATTAGTTAGATCATTTATTATAATTATGTTAATTTTTATTTTTAAAGATGGTTATTTTATACCAAAGATTTAAGAAGAAATAGTTAAGGAATATTTTTTAGTTTTTAGATAAGATAAAATATAGTTAAGATATTTTTAAAGATTTAGTTAAGAACTAAGTTAAGTAGATTTTAAAGATTAAGATACAATAGACTTTTAGAGGATTATAAATATAAGAAATAGTTATAGAAGAAGAATAGATTAAAAGTATAATTTAGATTAAATTAAAAATAGTAAGAGAACATCTAGATAAAAGTTAGAGAAGATAAGAGTTATTATTTTTAGTTAGATATAAGATATATGTTTAGTATTATTATAGAATTAGAAGATAAAATAGAGTTTTAGATTAAGATATATTTTAGTACTAGATATTAAAGAAGATTTTAGTTAGAGATAATAGATATCAGATATACAGAAAAATAAAGAGAAGCGATAGATGAAGAATGATTTTTAGAATTATATATTATAGTCTAGATATAAGTTAGAAATATTTAAGAAGAAAGGATTAGATAGAATTAGAAAATAAATTTTATTTTAGAAGATATAGAGAAGTATTTGTAGAAATAGATTTTTAAGAAGTTAGAATTTTAAAGTTAAAAGATTATAGATAGAAAGAAATTAGAAGAGTTTAGTAGAGAGAAAGGATTAAGTAATAAATAGAAGTAATAGTAGTAAAGTTAAATAAAGAAAAGAAGAATTAATTTTAGAAGAAATTTTTTTAGATTTAGTTCATAGTTTAAAGAAGAAATAAAGAATAGAAAGAATTTAAGTAGAGTAAGAAGTTAGAGTAGTTTATATTAGGTTATTTAATAGAGAAATTAAGTTAGGGAGAGTCAGATAAAAATAGTTTTTTATTAGAATTCTAAGAGTATATAGTTTAGGATTAAATAGGAGAAAAGGAGATACTATCGAAGAAAGAATATTTAAATAGAATTAAAAGAAACAGTAAGACAGATAACTTTTTTAGAGGAATAAATAGTAGATTTTATACTTAATATTTTGTATTTATAGAAGGATATTTAGTATAGTAGAAGAAGATAAAGAAACTTTTTTGAATTTTAGTATTTTATAGATTATTATTAAACTAAGATAGAATATAAATTAATTTAAAGAAAAAAAAGTGGAAAAGATTATATAAGAGAGTTTAGTAATAGAGGGAATTATTTAGGAAAAGATTCTAGGTAAAAATTTTTATTAGAAAAGAAGTTTTTTTATAGATTAAAAAAGTAATTTTAATTAGATTATGAAGTTTATTAGAATTAGAAGAATATAAAGTTATATTAGATTTTTAAAAATTAGGAGAAGGATATATTTAGAATTATAAATGATATATTTTTAGATTATAGTTAATATAGAGAAAAGTTATTTATAGTTTAGTTATTTTAGTAGTAATAGTAGAGTTTTCTCTAGATAATATAGATAGATAATAGGAAGAATAGAACAATTTAAGATTATTTATAATATAATTTTAAATTTTTAAGATAGGGCGAAAGAAAGTAAAAGTAAAGGAAATAAGTATAAGTGTAGTTATAAGATAAGAAATAATTAGTACTAGATAAATTTAAAGAAGATTATTATTTTAAGTTTAGATCTTTATGATTAGAAAAATCTAAGAAGATAAGAAGAAAGTTAGAAGTAGAAGAAAAATTAGAATATTTAAATAGATTAGAGTAATTTTAATAGGAAGAATTATTCAAGTTTAGATTAAGAAGGGAAAATAAAAGTAAAGTTTTTATTTTATAAATATTAACCCAATTACAGATAGATTTAATAGTACTTTAAAGAATTTTTGAAAGAAAAGAGCAATTTAATTACGGAAGATTAGATATAGAAGAAAGATTATTTTAGTAAAATAGAAGATTAGAATATAAGAAAATAGGAAGATTATAGTAGAATAAGCTAGAAATTTAGAAATAGTAAGTATTTTAAGAAGGGATAGAAAAAGAATAGAAAATAGAGAAGAGAATAAATTACATAAGTTGAATTTATTTAAAAGATAAAGATTTATTTAGGTAGTTTAAGAAGAAAGAATAGTTAAGATAGTAGATAGAGATTATAAGAAAAGGAATTTATAAATTCTAGATATAGAAAGAAGAATATTAAGATTAGTAATTAGTAGTTAGAAGAATAAAGCAAAGAAATTAAGCATAAAGGAAATTTTAGAAATTTAAGACTTAAGAAGAATAAGAAAGTATAGATTAAATTAGAAAGGATTTATCCCCCCCCCCCCCCCCCTTAGAGCTAGAGGAAGTTAATAGAAGAATTTAGAAAGAATATTTATTAAGAAAAGATCAAGATTAGATATTAATTATAAGAAATTTCTTTTTTTTAGAAATTATATTTATAGGACTATATATATACATTAATATTAGTAGGATAGGAGAAGAGATAAGAAAAATAGTAGACAATAGATAGAACAGTAGTTATAGTTAAGATAGAAAAGTAAGAATTATAGATAGTATTATAGTAGATAGAATTTTATAGAAATAGATATTTTTTTTAATTTAAAAAATAGGTAGAAAAAAAGAGATTATATCAGATAAAAAGAGATTACTTATAATTAATAGATTCTTAGATAATTAAGTAACTTTGCTAATTTAATAGAAATAGATAAAAGATAAAGTGGATTTATTTTATTAAAGAATGAGAGGAAGATTTATAAAGATTCTATATATATAGTAGTTTAGGTTTAATATAAAGAAGAAGAATTAGTTAAATTTAATTTAAGATAAGAAGAAGAAGATAATAAGAAAAATTTATAAGTTTTAGAGTCTATAAGAGAAGTCTATAGTTATATTTAAGTTTATTAAGGAATTATCTCTAGGATAAAAGAAAGAGTTATCTATAGATCAGAAGAATAAAAAGTATCTATTATTTAGATAGTTTATTTACAATAGTATTAGAATCTATATAGATACTAGATTCTTAATAGATAAGTACTTATTAGGAATTAAGAATAATATTTAAGCAAAATATTTATTATTTTTTAGAAAAATTTTTTTATTATTTTTAGAAAGAAATCTAGTTAAGATTAGAAAGAGAATAAGTTGACGTTTAATTAAAGTTTATAGAAAATAGAAGGAGTTCCTTAAGCTTTTTAAGTAATATGTAAATAATAGAAGATAGTTTTATTTTCAAGAAGTTTTTACTTTTAGGAATTTAGAAGATTAGTAAAGTTTAATCTATTAGAGTTAAAAGAAATATTTAGATATAAGTTTTTATTAGATTATAAAATTTCTTAAAGATATTACTTTTTTTTTTATAATAGAGAAGTTTATAGATTAGAGATTTAAGTAGTATGTTAAATTTAGGTAGTAGAAAAGATTTAGAAGAATTAAAGAGAAGATAAAGATCTTAGATAATAAAGAAGAATTATTAGTTTAAGTAGATATTAAGATAATTTTAAGAAGTTTTTATTTTAAGGGCATAGGAAAAAATAGTTTTAGATACGATATTTTAGTCTATAGAAGTAGAGAAGAAAGATAAAAAGAGGAATAATAGAGATAGAAATTTTACAGAGAAGAATTTTTAGGAGGTTATTAAGAATTTTTATTAAGTCAGATAGTTAAGTAAGAGAAAGAATGTAAGTTTAAGAAATAATGAGTAACAGAGATAATAATATTATTAAGAAAAAATTAGGAAAGATAATAATTAGTAAGATATTTATTAGGTAAGTTAGTTAATGTTAATAGTTAAGAGCTAAAGTTTAAGAGAGATAGTATAGAATTAGGTAAGATAGAACTTTTATTTTTTTAGAAGAAGTTTAGAATAAATTAGGAAGAAGATAAAGTTATAAGATTTAGAATAAGGAGAAAAGATAGTAGAGATAAATAGTAATAAAAGAAAAATAAGACTATTTAGACAGAAATATGACTAAGAATTTAACAACGATATTAGAGAAAAAGATTTTAAAATAGATAAAGAAAGAATTTTAGAAAGTATAGTATAGAATTTTAGATTAGATTAATTTTTATCTTATTTTTAAGAGATAGTATGATTTAAGAGAAAGAAGATAAAGAGACAGTAGAGATAGAGGAGTTTTAAGATTAATAATTTATAGAAATTATTTTAAGTAAGATTATTATAATTTTAGTTTAAAAAGATAGCAATAAGAATATTAGATTTATATTATTATAGAGATAGTATTATTTAATAGTAAGAATTAGATTTTATTAAAATTTAAGGGGGGGGATTTTTTAAAAGAATTTTTGAGTTCTATATTAAAGAGAAATTTTGAATTTAGAATAATAATTATAATTAATTAGAAATAGGTAAATGATAGAAGGAGTATATAGTAAGAAGGATTAGAAATTAAATAGATTATAGATAAGAAGTAGAATAGTCTACCTTTTAATAATATAGAAGTAGAATAGTTAAGAAATAAATAGAAGAAAGAATAAAATAGATTAGTAGTATATGAATTTTAGAAAAGATAAGACAGAAAAATTTTATTTATTAAAAGATTAAATGGTAGAAAAAATATAAAGTATATTTAGAGATTTTATAGTTAGATAGGAGATATTTTAGGAGAAGATACAGGATATAATAAGTAAATTTTAGGTAGATAGAGATTTAGAATTAAGATAAGATAATTAAGAATTTACTTTTAAAAAGAAATGAATTATTATTTATAAGGTGATATAAGAAAATAGAAGTTTTTATAGAAGAAGAATAGAGATTTATAGATAGAAATATAGTAGTAATTATAGGTAGTAATTAAAAAGAGAATTTAGATAAAAAATAAAATTTAAGAAGAAATTTAATTAATAGGAAGATACTAGATTTAAGAATAGTATTTAAGAAAGATATAGATAGTGAGATTAATTTAATATTAAGTTAAGAGTGATTTTAATAATAAGAATAAATAAGAAAAAGATTATAGGAAACTTTTTAGATAATTAGGATAAAGACAATAATTAGAGGAATTTTTTATTATTTTAGATAGTTAGTAAAATTTTATTTTAAGATTATTAAATATTTTAGAGATTATTTTTTTAAGTTTATAGTAGATTAAAAGAGATTAAGGAAGAAGTAATAGGATAGAATAATTAGGTTAGAAGATTTAGATTTAGAAAAAGATATAAGCAAGAGATTTTTATAGAATATTTCTTTTCTTTTTGAAGTTCGAAGTATTAGATAAAGGTAAAGATTAGTAAATAAGTTAGCTGTTATTTATAATAATTTTATTTTTATAGATATAGTTAGTAGATTATAGCTAATTAAAAGTAGTTAATAATAGTATAGAAATCTAGAGATAGATAAAAGAATAAAAAACAGATTATAGAGTTAGAAGAAGTAATTTAGGTTTCTACATTAGAAAAAGATAGATATATAGAGATTTATTTATTAAATATTAAATTTTAGATAGTAGAATTTAGATTTATTTAGAATAGACTAAGTAGATTATTATTTTTTTTTTTAGAGTAGATTTTAAGTAAGAGAAAAGATAGAATTATTTAGGAAGAAATAAAGAGTAATAAGAAGTAGAGATTTAAAGATAGAGATAAATGTAGATTTGAATTTCAGAAAAAGTAGGATTTATAGAATATTAGAAGTAAAGTAGGGAAATATGAGTTAAAGTTCAGATAGATTAGAAAAGGGGGGGAATTAGTATAATAAGAGGAAGAAAAAGTTTTTAAGTAATTAACAATTAAGAGATAGTATATTAGATATAAGAAATAAATTTAGTTTAGAAATTTAATATTTTGATTTTATTAAGATATTATTTTAGATTTTTACATAGATAGAAAATTAAAAGATAATATTAAGAAGAGAAAGAAAGATAGTAAATTTAAGAGAAAATTTTTATATTTTTAGAGAAAATAGAATTAATATAAATTTAATTAGGGAAAATATAGAGATAGATTACTAGATAATATAAAATATATATAGTGATTATAAAGAAAATTATATAGAATATTTAGTTTTTTTCATATTTTAAAGTATAGTTAGTAGATAAGTAGATCTAATTATGTAAAGAAAGAATAAGGCCAGTTCTAGAAGAATAAGAAAAGTAGTATTTAGAAGAGTTAATAGAGTTAAGATTTTTTAAGAAGATAGATAAGATAGACTAGAGAAGAAGTAGAAGTTTTACTTTATTTATTATAATATAGGGCAGAAGAATAAGAGAAAGATAATTTATTAGAGTAGAATAAAAAGGAGACCCATAAAAGTAAAGCAGAAATTTATAGTTAAATGAAGTAAATAGTATAAGTTAGATTAAATAGGAAAATAAAAGTTAGTTTTAAAAAGAAAGGAATAAATAGAATAAGATTTAAGTATTTTAATCAGAAATATAGAAAATAAGATAGTATTATTTTATAGATAAGAGTAGATAATTAAAAGTGAGAAAAATAAGATGTAGTATGATTATATATAAATAGATTTAATATATTATTTATAAACAGTAAATTTAGAATAGTTATAGTAGAATAATAATTTTTATAGAAGGGTTTAGTAAAAAGTTAAGATAATAGAATATTATTAGAATTTAAGAATAGAGCTTAGATTTTATTTTATAAATAGATTAGTAAACAAGAAATAAGAATAGAAATGAAGTAGAGAAAGATAAAAAGTAATTAATATTTTAAATTTTTAGAAAGTTAGGAAATTTATTTTATTAAAGTATTTGATAGAATAATTTTTAGAGATAAGATTAAGAGAGGTATTATTAGATGATTTATTAGAATAAATTAAGAAAGGAATTAGAAGATTAACAGAAATAGATTATAGTAGATTTTAGCTTCTATAATAATTATAGTTTAGAGAAATTATTGAATGAGCATTAGAAGAAGAAGTTCTTAGATATTATAGTTTAGATTATTTTATAGAGATATAAGAAGTAATTAGAAGTAGACTAAAAGACTATAGAGATATCTAGATTAGATATAGTTTATATAAGGTTATATAAATCTAATTAGATTACTTAGTAAGACTTAATAAGTTTAGAAGGATAGGATAAATAGAGTATATAGTAATTAGGATAGAAGTAGTAAAGTATAAGATAAGTAGAAAAGAAGTTAGATTTAGAATAATTACTAAAGATTTTTTTATATAGAATATAGAGGATTTAATTATAAGAAAGATAGAGGATTAGAGCTATTTTAGAAAAAGAGTAAGATAGATAATATTTTAGGAGAAAGATTATTTTTAGTAAAAGAATAAAAATTATTATTATTTGTAAAATGAAGATAGAAGGATTATATTTTAATTGAAGAATATTTTTTAAGTTAGAAATTTAAGAAAGTAAAAGAAGAAGATATTTTTAAGAGGATTATAGAGAAGATATAATTACAAATTTTTAGAAAAATTTATTTTAGTATTAAGTAAGTATAGATTTCAGTAAAAGAATAATTATAAAAAAAAAAATTTAAGAATTTTATAATAAGAAATCTTATTTAATTTTTACAGAGAAAAATTTATAGAGTTAGAAGAGAAGAAAGTGAAAGGAATTCAATATTTAATATAAGATAGGTAGTAATAAATTTAAAGACAGAATTTTTTTATTTATAGAAAATTTTATTTAGAATTTTTTTAGAAAGATTTTTAGAAAGTTTTTAGATTACAGAAATTTAAAATAGATAAAAATTAGATTTTATTTTTTAAAAAAATTTAGTAATTTTTTTTTAGAATTTTTTAAATTTTTATTATAATTTTCTTAATTAAAAAAATTTTATATTAATTTGGATAATAGAAAATTTAAAATTTAGATTTTAATTTATTTTAGATTTTAATTAGGAAAATTAATTTTTGAGAAAGAAGTTGTTTAAAATTATTTTTAGTTTTAAATAAATTTAAAATATTAGATTTATAGATTTTTTTTTGTAGATTTTATTTAATAGTTTTAAGAAAAATTAGGAAATATAGAAATTATGGTTATAAATAGATTTAAAAATTTTAGAAAAAAAAAAAAAAAAAGATTTAATTTAAAAGAAAAAAAGGGTTTTAAATTTTTAATTAAAATTTTTAAGTTTTTTAAAAAATTTTTTTTTAAAAAAAAATTTTTTTTTTTAAAAATTAAAA
>JAIWJD010000007.1:593999-612047 GCA_022818045.1 Neotoxoptera formosana | reverse complement strand
AAACAACACATCAACAATCACAAAACACAAAAGCACAACACAAACAATCAAACAAACACAAAATCAACAACACACAAATCAACATCAAACAACAACAACACCATCAAAACACACAACAATCACACAAACAAACACACAAACAATCACAACAACAAATCACAAAAATCAAAATCACACACAAAACACAACAAAAATCAAAAAAACAATCAAACAATCACAACAAAATCAACACACACACAAACAAATCCAACAAATAATCATCACACACAAAACAAATCACAATCACAACACAAAATCAAACAAAAACAAATCAACAATCAAACAACAACAACAATCAAAACAAAACAATCAAAAAAACACAACAACAAAAACAAACAAACACAAACATCAACAACAAAATCAACACAACAATCAAAATCATCACACACATCAAACACAACAAAATCAACAACAAACAAAAAATCACAACAACAACATCACAAACAAAACACAATCATCACAAACACACAACATCCACATCCACCAAATCAATCAACACACAACAACATCACACACAACAAACAATCATCACAAACAAATCATCACACATCACAACAACATCAACAAATCAAATCACAATTCACATCACACACACACAATCACAATCACAAAAAAATCACAATCATCAACACACAAATCACAATCACACACAAACACACAAATCACAATTCAACAACAACAACACAAAACACACAAAAATTCATCACAACATCAATCAACACAACAACATCACACAATCAATCAAAACACAAATCACATCACAACAAACACACATCAAACAATCACACACAAACACAACAAATCACAAAATCATCACAACAAACACACACACAACAAACATCAATCAACAACACAACACACAACACAAACACAATCAACAAAACACACAAATCCAAAATCAAAAAATACACACACATCAACACAACAACACATCAATCAAACAAATCACACACACAATCATCAACACACAACACACAACAACAATCAAAACATCAAACACACAAACAATCACACAATCAAACAACATCAACAATTCAACATCACACACAAAACAATCAACCACAATCACATCAAATCACAATCACACAACCACACAACAACACACACACAACAATCAAATCAAATCAATCAATCAACACACACACACACACACACACACAATAACAAACATCAAAAAACAACACAATCACACAACACAACAACACATCACACACACAATCAAACAACAACACAAATCACAAACACACAACATCATCAACAATCACACACACACAAACAACACAACACAAAACAATCACATCAAAATCAACACACACAATCATCACACAACCACACACACATCAAACACAATCAAATCAATCAAAACATCAACACAACATCAAAAACAAAACAATCACAACACACAAACACAATCAAATCAACACAACATCAATCAACAATCACACACAACATATCACACAAAAATCACAACACATCAAACAACACACAAAAACAAACAAATCACAACACAACACAATCAACACAACACACACAACAACAAATCAACACACAAATCAAATCAATCAATCACATCACACATCAACACAACAACACACAACAAAATCACAATCAACACAACACAATCAATCACACACAACACACACAATCAAACATCACAAAAACACATCATCACACAACACATTCATCATCAAACAACAACAAACACACAACAATCACACACATCCACATCCAACAATCATCACAAAAAAAATCATCAAAATCACACACCACAAAATCACACAATCACACAACACAAAATCACAACATCACAATCATCAACAACACACACATTCAACAATCACACAATCATCACACAATCACAATTCACAACAAATCACACATCAACAACACACACAATCACCACAATCAACATCAACACACAACACAATCACAACACACACACAACACACATCACATCAACCAACAAAAAATCATACACACAACACAACATCACAACAAAACATCAATCATCATCACACCACATCACACATCACACAACACAATCAATCAATCAAACACAAATCACAACATCAAACACAACACACAATCATCACAACACAACAAAACACAAAAACACACACAATCAACAATCAAACAATCAACAAAATCAACAAACACAAATACAACAATCAACAATCATCACACATCAACATTCACACAACACACACACATCACAACAACAATCAATCAACATCACAACACACAATCACACAACAACACAAATCACACACACATCACACACATCACACACACAAATCACACACAACAACACAACAACAAAAAAAACACAAATCAACAACACATCACACACACACAACCAAATCAACACACCACACAACAACACAAACCAAAAACAAAAATCATCACAACAAAAACATTTCAAACAACACAACACAACAAACACAACACACAAAATCACATCATCACAATCATTCAAATCAACACACAATCACAAAAAACACACATCACATCACACAAAATCACAAACACACATCACAACACAATCATCACAATCACACAACAACATCACACAAATCACAATCAAAACACACAATCACACACACAAATCAACACAAATCAACAAACCATCAATCAACAAACACATCACAACAACAATCACAACATCACACAATCACAAACAACACAAACATCAAACAATCAATCAAAAATTACACCAATCATCACATCAACACAAATCACACACATCAACATCAATCAATCAACACAACACAACAAAACCAACATCACAAATCACACACAATCATCACAAAATCCATCAACACACAAAACAACATCACACATCAATCCACAATCAATCACAACACACACACAAATTCACACAAACAATCACAACAACATCACAAACAAAAACACACAAACACATCATCAACACACAATCAAAAAACACAATCACCAATCAACAACACACAAACAACAAAATCAAAATCAACAAAATCACAAACAACAAACAACACACAACACATCAACACACAACAAACAAAAACAATCACAAACACAATCACAACAACAACACATCAACACAAACAAATTCACAATCACACATCACACAAATCAATCACAACATCACAACAATCACAACATTCATCAACATCACAAAAATCACAATCAACACAAACACAACACAATCACAACACACAACAAATCAATCAAATCACACATCAAACACAATCAAATCACACACACAAACAACATCACAAAATCATCAAAACACAAATCAAACAAACATCACAACAAACCAACAAATCAACAAAATCAACACAACAAAAATCAAAATTCATCACAACACAAAACACACACACAATCAAACACACAAAATCAACACACAATCAATCAAACATCAACACACACATCAATCACACAACACACAATCACAAAATCAAATCACACCAACCACAACAATCCACAAATCACACAAAACAACAACACAAATCATCAACAAACAACAACAAAAAAAACAAACACACACAAACACACATCACAATCACAAAAAATCAACAATCAACAATCACACACATCAACAAACACATCAATCAATCACAACATCAACATCATTCAACACAACACATCAATCAACACACACACAACATCAACAACATCAAATCAACAAAACAACACACAAACACAACACAAATATCAATCACAACAAACACACACATCACATCAACAAACACACACAAACATCAATCAAAAATCATCAAATCAAACACACATCACATCACATCAACAAACACAAAATCAACACAAACAACACACAACATCACATCAAACCAAACAATCCACACAATCAAACAAAATCACAACACACAACAAACAAACAACATCACACAAAAACACACATTCAAAACACAACAAAAAATCACAAACAACAAATACAACAAACACAAACATCAACACACACATCAACACAATCAACACAAACAAACATCAATCACACACAACAAACACACAAACAATCACACAACACATCACAAAACACAAAACACACACAAATCAATCAATCACATCACAACAACATCAAATCAAAATCATCACAAACATCACAACAAAATCACAAACAAATCACACAATCACACAATCATCAATCAAACAACACAACACATCAACAAAATCACACACACACACACATCACAACAACAACAATCACACAACACAAACACAACAACACACAACACAATCACATCACAATCACACACATTCACAACAAACAAACAATCACACACATCAACACAACACAAATCATCAAACACAACACACAATCACAAACAACAACACACATCACACACAATCAAATCATCAACACACACACAAATCAACATTCATCACACCACAAACACACAATCAAATTCAATCACAATCAAATCACAACAAAATCATCAATTCAACACACAAATCACACACAATCACACACAAATCAACACATCACAATCACAATCAAACACCATCACAACACACATCCAACAAACACAACAACAAAAATCACAAACACAAATCAATCAAAACACATTCACACAACATCACACACAAACAATCACACAACATCACATCACACAACACAACACACAAATCAACACAACACAACAAAATCAACAAACACAACAACATCACACACAAACAACAACACAACAACACCAATCATATCACACAAACACACATCACAATCACACAAACAATCAAACCACAAAATCACAACCACACACAATCATCAAATCAATCAAATCATCACAACAAACCACATCAAACACAAATCATCAAACACAACAACAACACAAAAACATCAACACAATCACACAAACACAACATCACACAAAAACAACAATCAACAACACACATCAATCAATCACAAATCAACAAAAACAAAACAATCAAAAAAACAATCACAACATCAAAACAACACACACAACATCACAAACAATCAATATCACAACATCAACACATTCAACACAAAATACAAACACACAACATCACACAACAATCACAATCACATCACACAACACACATCAATCACACAACACAAACACACATCAACACAACAATCACACAAAAAAACACAAAAAAAACACAACAATCACACAATCACATCACAAAACAACAATCAAAAAATCAACACACACAACACACAAACATCACATTCACAACAAATCAAACAACCACACACAATTCACATCACACACACACAACACATCAATCAATCATCACACACACACACCAAACCATTCATCAACACAACAACACAACACAAATCACAAAAAATCAACACAAAACACACACATTCATCACACACACAAACAACACACAAAACAAACACACACAAAAATCAACACAACATCACACAAACACAACACACATCAATCACACACACACACACACAAAATCAACAAATCACAATTCAAAATCACACAACAAACACAACACAAATCACAACAACACACATCAAATCACACACACAACACACACAAACAACACACACAAACACAATCACAAACACAAAATCAAATCACAACATCACAACACATCAACAACACATCACACATCACACACACAACAAATCATTCACAACAAACAATCAAATTCAAAACATCACAAACAAACCAAAATCATCAATCACACACAAATCAAAAACAAACACACACCAAAACACACATCATCAAAACACAAAACACACACAACCACAAACACACAACACAACAACACATCACACATCATCACCAACAATCACAAAACAACACATCACCAATCATCAATCAAATCACACACACAACACAATCAAACACAAATCAAATCACACACAAAATCAACAACACAACACACAAAAAATCAAAACCCACATCAACAACACACAACATCACACAACCACAATCACAATCAAATCACACACAACAATCACAACAATCACAACACACACAACAATCACACACATCATCACAAACATCAAATCACAAATTCACACATCACAAAACACACAACAACATCACACACACACAAACAACAACATCAAATCAATCAAATCAATCACAACACAAACAATCATCATCAAACACATCAACAACACACACACAACACACACACACACACAAACACACACACAAAATCACACACAACAATCAAAACAATCAAACAACAAAACATCAACAATCATCAAACAACAAAACAACACACACACACAATCAACAATAATCACATCAACACACACAAAATCAACACAAACCAACATCACAAACAACAAAATTCAACACAAATCAATCAAATCACACACACACACACAACACAAATCACAAATCACACAAATCACAAACAACACATCACCAACACACATCAATCACATCACACATCATCACACACAACAATCACACACACAAATTCAACATCAACATCACAAATCAACAATCAAACAACACAAAATCAACAAAACACATCAAAAATCAAATCATCAAAACACAACATCAAACAAACACAACACAAAACACACAACACAATCAAATCACACATCAATCACAACACAAATCATCAAATCATCACACCACAAATCACACACAATCAACACAACATCAAAAAAACACACACACACCAACACACAAACAAAATCACACATCAACATCACACACACAAACCAACATCAAACAACACACAAACAATCAATCAAACACAAATCACACAAAACAACTCAAATCCACACAAACACAACACACACAATCAATCACACACAATCAAACAAACACACATCACATCACAAATCACACACAATCAAAAATCATCAACAACAAACAAACAATCATCACAACATCATCAAACACAATCCAACACACAAATCACACACAATCACACAACAAACACACAAACATCACATCAACAATCAACACACACACAAAAACACAAACACATCACAAACAAACACAAAACACACAAATCACAAATCACAAAACACACACACACAAACACAACACACAAAACATCAATCAACAACACAACAACACAATCAATCACACAAAACCAAAAATCACATCAACACACAAACATCAAACACACACATCACAAACACACAATAATCACAACATTCAACACCATCAACAACACAATCACACACAACACAACAATCATCAACACACAATCACACAAAATCAACAACACATCAAAAAATTCACAACACAAAAAATCATCACACAACAACAAAACACAATCACAATCAACACAAAATCACAATCACATCAAAACACAACCAACAACAATCACACAAATCACACACAACACCACACAAAATCACACACACACAAATCACAAAACAAATCAACAAATCAAACATCAACCAATCACACACACAAATCACAATCAAAACACAACACACACAACACAAAAATCACAAACACATCACACATCAAATCACACAAACACAAAACAAACACATCACAAACAACAGATCACACAACAACAACATACAAATCAACAACACAAACACACAATCACAACACACAACACAACATCACATCAAACAACAATCAACACAAAATCACAATCAAATCACAAACAATCACAAAAACATTCACACACAACACACAAAAAAACATACAAAAATCACACACAACATCAAACATCACAATCCACAATCACACATCAATCACAATCACACAAAACACATCACATCACACACAACACAACAAAAACATCAACACAAATCAACACACACAACACATCAACACAAAAAACAACATCACAAACACAAATCAAACACACATCAACAATCATCACAATCACACACACATACACACACAACACAAACAAAAATCACACAACAAACATCAAACCACACAAATCACAATCAACAATTCAATCAATCACAAACAACACACATCACAACAAATCACAAAAACACACACAAACCACAACACACAATCAAACAATACACACAACAACACACAACAACAATCACAAAAAATCACACACACACAACATCACACACATCCAACAAACATCAAACACAACACACATCAACATCACAACAACAACAACATCAACATCATCAAAACACAAATCAATCACAAAACAAATCAACATCACACAATCATCATCAACACAACAACAAAACACATCACACACACACAAACAACACAATCACACACAACAACAACATCAAACACAAAATCAACACACACACAAAATCACAAACAAACAATCAAACAACACAACACAACCAAACAAAATCACACATCACACAAATCACACAAATCAATCAAATCAAAAAATCATCACATCACACACAATCACACACAAAATCAACATCACACAATCAACAAACACACAATCAACAAACACCACACAAATCAAACATCACACAACAACACATCACACACAACAACACACACAACAATCACACAAAATCACACACAAACAACAATCAAAATCACAACACAATCACAAATTCACATCAAAACAACACAAAAACACACACAAATCATCACACATCAAATCACAACACACACACACAACACACAATCACACACAACATCACACAAAAACATCAATCAAACAAACAATCACAATCAACCACACAAACAATCAACACAAATCAAAAACACACAATCAATCACACACAAACACAACACAAACACAAACACAATCACAAACAACATCACACACACACACACAAATCAACACAACAACAAAAACACAACACAATCAAATCAACAAACCATCACAATCAACAAACATCACATCAAATCAACAAATCACAACACAAAAACATCAATCACAACAAAAACATCACACACACATCCAAACACATCACAACCAACACATCAACACAAATCATCACAATCACAACACACACACACAAAAACACAACACACACAACACATCACAACACACAAAAACAATCACAAACAAATCAACAACAAAATCACACAACAACACATCAAAACACAAAAACAAAAACAATCACACAACATCAAATTCACACACAATCAACAACAAACACAAAACAATCACAACAAACACAAATATCACACACACAACATCACACAAACATTACACATCATCAAAACATCACACATTCATCACACACAAATTCAAACACACATCACACAAACAAAACGACAAACAAAACAAATCAAAACACACCACAATCACATCACACAACATTCACAACAAACAATCACAAACAAATCACACACATCACACATCAATCACATCACAAAAACAAAAAAATCACAAATCACAAAACACACACCATCACACAACAACAACAAATCAATCAACACAAAACACACACATCACAAATCACAAAACACAATCAATCAAAACAAAACAATCACACATCATCAAAACATCACACAATCACACACACAACAACACAACACAACAACACAACAATCACAACATCAAAAACAACACACAACACATCACAATCAACACACACAACAAAACAACACACACAAACACAACAAAACACAAAAAACAATCACATCACAAACATCAAACACATCATCACATCACACATCACAATATCAACAACAAAATATCACACACACAATCACAATCAACAACACATCAAACACACATCACACACAACACACACAATCAAAATCAAACACACAACACAATCACACACACACACAAAATCACACACAATCAAATCAATATCACAAAATCACATCAAAATCACAAATCAACAAACACACACAAAACACACAAACACACAAAATCCACAATCCACACACACAATCACATCACACACAAATCAATCACAATCAAAACAATCAAACACAACATCAAACACACACCACACCAAACAATCACAACACACACAAAAAAACATCAAACAACAATTCAACAAACACCAACACAACAAAACACACAACACACACAACACAACACACAACCACACACACACAAATCACAAACAAATTCACACACAACAATCAAACAACACAATCAAACAAACACATCAATCACACATCAAAAAAACAACAACATCATCACAAATATCAACAATTCACACACACACAACAAACAACAAAAATCACACAAACAAACACACAATCAATCACAACAACACACACAAACAACAACAACATTCAACACAAATCAACACACACAATCCATCAATCACAACACACACACACACACACACATCACACATCAAACAAATCAAAAATCAATCACAAAATCAAAATCACACACACACAAAATCACAACATTCACACAATCAATCAAACATCATCACATCATCACAACACACAAAAACACAACACACAACAACAAATCACATCAACAAAAATCAATCAAAACAAACAATCACAATCAATCACAACAACAATCACACATCAACACAATCACACACAAATCACAACAAACATCAACCATCAACAACACACACACAAAACAACAATCAACATCACAATCAACAACACAACACATCAATCACAACAAATCACAAAACAACATCAACACACACAACAATCACACATCATCACAATCACAACACACAAACAAAATCACATCACACACATCAAAACACACACAAAACAACAATCAACAAATCACAATCAACACACACACAACACACATCACATCACACACAACACACACAACAACAACAAACAAACAACCAAATCAAACACACACAATCATCACAATCAACACAAAAATCACAAATCACAACACACACAACACATCACAAACAAACATCAATCACAAATACAACACAACACACACAACAAACACACAATCAACAACATCAAACAATCACACACATTCATCAACAATCAACACCAATCACATCAAAAACAACAATCAACAAAAACAACACACAAACACACAACAACAAAATCACAAAAACATCAACAACAAACACACAACACACACAACACAAACAAAATCAATCACACAACAAAAACACAAATCACAACACACACACATCAACGATCACATCAAAATCATCACAACAATCACCATCACACACACACAAAACAAACACTCATCAACACAAATCACAAAACATCACACAATCAACACCACATCACACACACAACACATCACAAAACAACAATCACAACACACAACATCACACAACACACAAAATCACAACACATTCAAAAACAAAACACAATCACACAACACATCACACATCAATCAACAAAATCACAAAAACACAAAATCACACACACAATCACAATCACACAAACACATCAACAAAATCACAACAAATCAATCACACAACAACAAACACAACAAACAAACAACAACATCACACATCAATCACAACACAAAACAAAAACACAAACATCAACACATCAATCAAACAACACACAAACACAACAAACACAACAAACATCAACAATCACAATCACATTCACAAACACAACCACAACAAATCAATCAAATCACACACATCAACACACATCACACACACATCATCACACACACATCAATCATCAACACACAAACAACAATCATCACAAATCAAACACACAACACAACAACACACACAAACACACAATCACACAACACATCATCACAATCACAAACACACACAAATCATCACACAAATCACACACACACAAATCAACAAAACAAACACAACACACACATCAAACAACACACAATCACACAAACATCAACAACACACACACACAATCACACAACAACACACATCAACACACAACAAATCATCACATCAACATTCACAACACACAACACATCACACACAACAACACAAACATCAAAATCAATACAACACACACAAAACAAATCACACACAATCAAAACAACACAATCACACATCACACACAAAACACACAAACATCACATTCATCAACAATCACAAAACACAAAATCACAATCACATCACAAATTCAATCACAATACATCACAAACATCACAATCATCAATCATCCAAATCATCAAAACACACAACACACAACAAAACAATCACATCACATCACACAATCACAAATCAACACACAATCACACATCAACAACACAAAAATCAACAACAAACAACACACACATATCACACACAAACAACACAACATCCACAAACACATCAACAAATCACACAAACAAACACACAATCATCACAAAAAACAATCACACACAAAAACACACAACACACAAAAACAAATCACAATCACACACCAAACAATCACACAAAAAATCACATCAACAAAACACATCACAAACACATCAAATCACACAACACAATCAAAACACAACAACAAAACACAATCAACAAACAAAAAACACAATCACAAATCAAACACACAAACACAACAACAATTCAACATCAATCATCACAACAAATCAACAACACAATCATCAAACAAACACAACACAAAAACACAACAACAAACACACACACAATCACAATCACACATCAACATCACAAACCAACAATCAACATCACACAAAAAAACACACAACAACACACAACACACACAAAAATTCACAACACATCAATCAAAAACAATCAACAAACAATCCATCAACACAATCACACACAAACACAACACAACACATCACAAAAATCACAAAAACAACACATCAAATCACACAATCACACACAACACAACAAACCAATCATCAACACATCAATCAAACAACACAACAATCAACACACATCAAAACAAATCAATCACATCACACATCAATCACAAAACACAACAAACAAAAACACACATCATCAACAACAATCAACACAAAACACAACACACACCATCATCAACAACACATCATTCACCACACAAACAAAACACACACACATCATCACATCAAACAAAAAAAAAAAACAACACACACAACAATCAAATCACAATCAACACACATCAAAACATCAACAATCACAACAACACACAATCAACACAAATCACATCACACACACAATCAATTCACACATTCATCAACACACCAAACACATCACATTCATCAAACAACAACATCACAACAATCACACACACACAACACATCACAACACAAAAACATCACAAATCAAACACAAATCATCACACACAACATCAAACAAATCAACAACACACAATACAATCACAACAACACAATCAACAACACACAATCAATCAAACACACCAACAACATCAACAATCACAACACACAATCAAATCACAAACAACATCATCACACAACAATCATCAAATCATCATCAACAACACACAAAAAACAACAATCAAATCACAACATCACATCACAATCACAAACAAATCAACAACAACATCAACAAAATTCACATCACAATCAAACCACAAATACACACACATCACACACAATCACAAAACACAATCACAATCAAACAACACATCAACAAAAAATCACAAATCACACAATTCACAAAAATCAACAATCACACACACACAACAAACAACAACACAACAACATCACAACATCAAAAACACACACACACAACAATCAATCAAACAACACATCAACAACACACACACACAACAACACACATCACACAATCACACAACACATCACACAAACACAACAAACATCACAACAACAAATCACACAACAACACAACACAAAAACACATCACACAACAAAACAACATCACAACAAATCAAATCACACACAACACAACAAACAAAACAACACAAACAACACAATCACACAACACACACAATCACACAAAACAATCACAAACACAAACACCACACACAACACAATCAACACACAACAACATCACCATCACAAACACATCATCAATCAAATCACAATCAACACAAAAACAATCAACAAAATCACATCAACACAAAATCACAAAATTCAATCACACAACAAAACAACATCAAAAACACACACAATCAACAACAACACACAACACACACAACAATCACATCACAATCAACAATCACATCACAAATCACACACAACAACAACACATCACAATCAATCAAAACACACATCAAAAAACACACAAACACACAATCACCAAAACAAACACAAACACACACTCACAAACATCACACAAAATCAAAAAATCACAATCAAACACACACAACAACAAAACACACACAATCAAAACACAACAAAAAACAACTCAAACACAACACAATCACACAAAAACATCACACATCATCAACACAACAAATCAATCACACAACATCAACAACACATCACAAACAATCACAATCATCAAATCAAACAAACACAATCAACACATCACAAATCACATCACACAACACAACAACATCACAATCAACAACATCACAAACACATCACACAACAAAACAATCACACACAATCACACAGAAACAACACAACATCACATCAACACACACACAAAATCAAAAACAAATCACACATCAACACAAATCACAATCATCACATCACACAATCACAACACACAAACACACAACACAACATCAACATCAAAATCACACACAATCACAAAAAAATCAACACACAAACACACAATCAACACATCAACAAACAACAACATCACAAACACAACAACAATCAAATCACATCACACATCACAAAACACACACAATCAACACACAAAAACACACACACACACAATTCACAATCAACCACACATTCACAAAACACAAAAACACACACACAAACATCAAACATCCACAACACACACACATCACACATCACAATCAAACATCACAACACACACAAACACACAAAACAACAAACAATCAAAATCAACACACACAACACACCACAACAATCACAACAATCAACAATCAAACAACAACAAACACACAAATATCAACACACACACAATCACACAACACACAAAACATCAACACACAACACAAATCAATCACAACACACATCATCAAACAAACAAACACAAAATCAACCACCATCACATCACACACAAAATCAAACATCAACAACACAAAAAATCACACAACAACATCAAACACACAAACACATCAATCACAAATCATCCAATCAACAACAAAAACACACACACAAAAACAACACATCACAACAAACAAAAACACACACAACAACAACACAATCAAAACACAACATCACACACACAACACACAATCAACATCACAAACAAACAACACAACACACACACAATCACAACATCACACAAATCAACACACAAAAATCACAACAAAACAATCACAAACAATATCAACAACAATCACACACATCAACACAACAAATCATCAAACACAACAAAATCACAATCACACACAAACACAAAACAACAAACAACCAATCAACACACAACAAAACACAACATCACAAAACACCAACACCAACACATATCAACAATCAAATCACACACACAACACACCAAAAAACATCACACAATCAACAAACACACAATCACAAACACAACAACAACACATCACACACAACACAAAATCAACAACAACAAATCACAAAACAAAAAACAAAATCAAAAAATCAACACACACCATCAACACAAATCACATCACACAAACATCACACATCAACACACAACAACACACAAACAAACATAATTCACACAAATCATCAACAAAACAAACAATCAACAAAAACACAATTCACACAAAATCAAAAACACACACAATCAACACAAACAAACACACACAAAATCACAACATCAAAACACATCAAACAAAAACAACACACAATCACACACCACAAATCAAATCACAACAATCACAACACAAAAAACATCAACACAACAAAACAACACACACAAAATCAAACAACAAACACACACACAATACAATCACAAAAATCACAATCATCACAATATCACAAAATCTCAACACAAAAAACACAAAACAACAAACAACACAATCAAAACACATCAAAACAACAAACAACAAATCAAAACAAATCAAACACAAAAAAACAAACACAACATCACAAAAAAAACAAAAAAACACAACAAACAATCATCAACACAAAAAACAAAACAAACACACAACAAACAAAACAAACAACACACACAAAAACAAAAACAAATCAAACAACAAAACACAACAAAATCACACACAACACAAACACACAAAAAAACAACAAACACACACAAAAAACAAATCAACAACACAAAACAAACAACAATCAACAAACAACAATCACAAAACAAACATCACAAAAAATCACAACAAACACAAACAAACAATCAACAACACAAACACAAAACACAAAACAAATCATCCAAACAACAAACAAAACACAAACAACACAAAAACAAAAAAATACAAACAAAACAACACAAAAACAACACAAAACAAACAAATCACAAATCACAAATCAAACAAAAACACACAACAAACAACAAACAAACATCACAAAACAACAAAAACACATCAAAAATCACAAATCAAACAAAAACAAAATCAACAACAAAACAAACATCAACAACAATCAAAAAACAAACACAAAAACACAACAACAAAAACAAAAAACAACACACACACAAACAACAACAAAACACAAACAATCAACACAACACAACAACACAAAACACACAAAAAAAACACACAAAACAAAAAACAACAAAAAAACACAAACACAAAACAACAAAAAAAAACAATCAAATCAACAACAACAACACAAAAACAACAACAACACAAACAACACAACAAATCACACACAACAATCACAACACAACAAACACACATCACAAAACAACAAATCAAAACAAACAAAAATCAACACAAATCAAAAACAAACAAACAAACACATCACAAACCAACATCAAACAAAAAACAACCAAACAAATCACACAACAACAAACATCAAACACACATCAATCAAAAAACACAAAAAACAACACAACACCAAACAAACAATCAAATCACACAACAACAATCAACAAACAAACACAAACAAAAAACAATCACAAAAACAAACACACAACACAAATCACAACAAAACAATCATCAAAACACACAAACACACAACAAACAACACACACAAACACAAAACAAACAACAAACAATCAAACAAAACAACATCACAACAATCAACACAACAAACAACAAAACACAATCACAAACAAATCAATCAATCACAACAATCATCACACACAAACACACAACAATCAAAACAACAAACACAACAACAATCACAACAACAACAAAAAATCAAACAACAAACACACAAAAAAAACACAAAACAACACATCAAACACAAACACACAAAAACAAACAATCCAAAACAAAAAAACAAACAAAAAAACAAAAAAAAACACAACACATCAAAAATCAACACACAACATCAACAAAAAAAACAACAAAACAACACAAACAAACACAACAACAAAAAACAAAACAAAACAAACAAAAAACACAAAAAACCAACAAACCAAAAACCAAACAAAACATCCAAAACACACAAAACAAAAACAACAAACACAACAAACAAACAAACACAAAAAAATCACAAACAACACAAAAAATCAACAAAACAAAAACACAAACAAATCAACAAAACAACACAACAAAAACACAAAAAAACACAAACATCAAACACAACAAAATCAAACAACATCAAAATCACAACAAAAAACACAAACAAAAAATCAAACACAACACACACAAAACACAATCAAAAAACAAACAAAACAAAAAAAAAACAAACAAAACACAAAACAAACACAACAAATCAAAACACAACAACAAAACAACACAATCACAAACACAAAAAACAAAACAACAAACACATTCACACAACACACACAAAAAAAAAACACAAACACAACAAAAAACAAACACCTCAAAAAAAACAAAAATCAAACAAAAACACAAATCAAAACAACAACAAAAACACCAAAAAAATTCAAAAAAAACAAAACAAAACACAACACAACACACAACAAACACACACAACAAACAAAAAACAAAAAAAAACACAAATACCAAAAAACAAACACACAAATCACAACAACAACAAAAACACACAAACAACACAAACAACCAACAAAAACACAAACATAAAACAATCAAAAAAACAAACACAAAAAAAAAA
>JAIWJD010000007.1:566006-593899 GCA_022818045.1 Neotoxoptera formosana | reverse complement strand
ACGGGCGAGGGGCGGCGCGGGACGGGGGCGCGGGCGGGCGGGCGCGGCGCGGGGCGACCGGGCGCGGGACACGCGCGGCGGCGGACGGGGGGAGCGGACGGACGCGGGACGGCGGCGGGGCGGGGGCGCGCGCGGGGGACGGGGCGAGAGCGGCGGGAGGGCGGAGCGACGGCGACGCGGGGGCGGGGGAACGAGGGGCGCGGGGCGGGCGCGGGGGACGTGCGGCGCGGGCGACGCGCGGCGGCGGCGGGAGCGACGGCGGACGGGCGGGTGGGAGGGGACGCGGCGGGGCGACGGCGGGGGCGCGGACGCGCGCGGGCGAGCGGGCGGGGCGTACGGGGCGGGAGGCGGACGCGACGTGGCGGGGGCCGGCGGCGCGCGGGCGGCGGAGGCGCGGGGCGGACGGGGACGGGACGGCGATCGCGGGCGGGCGGCGGGGCGCGACGGGGCGGGCGGGCGGACGGTAGCGGCGGGGAGGGCGGCGGGGGGGCGCGGACGGGCGGGGGCGCGAGGCGCGAGGCGCGGGGGACGGCGCGTGGCGCGGTGGGGGGCGACGGGGGGGGCGCGAGCGGGGGGGGGCGGTCGTGCGGCGCGGGGGGGCGCGGGCGCGGGGGTGCGGGGACGGAGCGGGGGCGGGCTGCGGGCGACGGGCGAACGCGCGGCGGCGGCGGCGAGCGCGCGCGGCGCGGGCGCGCGACGGCGGCGAAGGGGCGGCGTGTGTGCGCGGCGCCGCGACGGGCGGACGCGGCGCGCGCTGCGCGGCGCGGGCGAGCGCGGCGTGCCGCGCGCAGGGCGGACGCCGGGCGACGCGCGCGGCGGCGCGCGGAGCGAACGGACGGCGCGCGTCGAGGACACGCGTCGCGACGGAGGGGGCGCTGGCGGTCGAGGCGCGACGGCGGGACGCGAGGGCGGTGCAGCGGGGCGGGCGTCGCGCGGAGACGGCGTAGCGCGAGCGGCGCGCGGACGTTCCGCGCGGACGCGTGCGACCGGCGACGCGCCGCGGCACGGGACGAGCGAGGCCGGACACGGGGCGCGAGGGCGGCGCGCGCGCGATCGGGCGCGGGGCGGGCGACGGCGTCGCGGCGGAGGCGTGCGGCCGACGGAGGGGACGGCTGCGGCGGCGTACCGGGCGTGCGCGCGGCGCGGGATGCGCGCGCGCGGAGGCGGCGGGGCAGGTACGCTCGTGTGGAGCGGCGCTGGGAGCGCGGCGACGCGGCGACGCGCGCCGTCGTCGGCGGCGGCGCGCGACGCGAGGCGACTCGGACGGTGCGTGCGCGTGCGACGAGGCGCCGCGGCGCTTGCGGGAGGTCGCGCGCGGCCAGAGCGGCCGCGGCCGCGCGCGCGGTCCGGGACGGCGCGCGGGGCGCCGCGGGGGAGGCCGCGCGAGCGCGTATCGGCGAGATCGTTCCGGCCGGCGGACGCGGCGCGCGAAGCGCGCGACGACGCGCGGCGACGGACGAGGGCGGCGGCGCGTCCCGGCGCGACGCGCGCGGAACGGGCGCGTGACGCGAACGGGGACGCGAAGACGGTGCAGCTGCGCGCGCGGGACGAATCGGCGGCGGGGCGCGCGACGCGCGCGCGCGGACGCGGGCAGCGCGGCGGCGCCGCGGGAGCGCGCGAGGACGGCGCGGACGCCGGACGCGTTCCCCGCGCGGGGGAGTAGCGGCGGGGGAACGCGGGCGGCGGTCGCGACAGGCGGCGATGGGGGGGCGCGTGCGCGGGCGACGCGCGAAAGGCCGCGAGATAAGAACGCGCGACCGGCGAAACGGCGCCGCGGACACGGGGCGCGCGACGAGGCGCGGATCGAGGGAGCCGGGATGGCGCGGAGAGGGCGCGGCGGGGATCGGGCGATGAACGGGGCGTGAGAGAAAGCGACGCGGTCCGGCGGCGCGAGCGCGCGGTGGACGGGAGAGGCTGCGGGGGCGGAGGCGCGGGCGACGGACGGGCGAGAGCGGCGCGCTGGGGAGGGGGGCGGATAGGCGGGATGACGCGGATGACGGGGGCGGTCGCGGCGACTCGCGCGGGTGCGGGGGGCGCGATGGCGCGACGTGCGCCGCGGGACGGGCGCGACTGGGGATCGGGACGGCGCGGGCGACGCGGCGCCGGCGCGGGGACGCGCGGAAGCATGGATGGAGGGCGGAACGCGCGGGGGAGACGCGGGACGCGGGCGGCGGCGACGCGTGCGGGAAGGAGGCGGACGTAGGCGCGGGGAGTGACCGAAGGCGGAAGAGTCGGGCGGAGGTGAGGCGAGGGACGGGAGCGCGGGCGGCGATCGGATCCGTCCCGAGGCGGATGCGGGCGGAGCGCGGATCCGGAGGGCGGAGACGGGAGCGGAGGGGACTGATGGGCGAGCGGAGACGGGCGTCGACGGCGCGCGAGGACCGCGGAAACGCGACTGATGAGGGGACGGGCGGACGGCGCGCGCGGGCGAGGGGGAAACGCGTGAATAGCGACGCGCGCGCGCGGCGCGGGCTCGCGCGACGCGGCGGCGTGCGAGCGGCTGGACGGGACGGGGGGCGCGGCGAGCCGGGACGGGACGCGGCCGAATGAGCCGGGCGGCGACGCGGGGGGCGGCGCGGCGCGATACGAGGCGCGGGCGGCGGGACGGGAGGCGGCCGACGCGCGCGCGACAGGGACGGGGGGAGCGGGGGGGCGGGAACGTCGCGGGCGCGCGACGGGAGCGCGGCGTTCGGAGCGGCGAGCGAGGCGGCGGGCGAACAGACGCGCGCGGCGCGGAGGGGCGCAGGCGGCGGCCGGGGGAGGGGCCGATAGCGCGCGGCGGGGCCGCGGGCGGCGGCGGAACTGCGAGTGGGACGGGGGCGGCGGGGCGGAGACGGGGAGCGGGCGCGCGGAGGGGGGCGCGCCGGCGCGCGGAGGCGGGGAGCGGGGGAGGCGCAAGGCGGCGGACGGCGGGAGCGGCGACGGCGGTATGGCGCGGGCGAAACGGAAACGGCCGAGTCGCCGAGAGGCGCGGGGAGAGCCGCGCGACGCGACCGGCGGAGGCGGGAAGATCGGGGACGGGCGGGCGGGCGCGCGGCGCGGCGGCGGGCGAGTGAGAGCGGGAAACGGCGACGGCGCGCGCGCTGAGGGGCGCCGCGAGCGCGAGCGGATAGCGTGGGCTGCGACGCGAGCGTGGGGGGTCGCCGAGGGCGGGCGCGATTCGGGCGCGATAGCGGCGCGACGAGCGCGCGAGCTCACCGGGCGCGGCGCGCGGCGCGGGGGCGGCGAACGGCGGATAAGCGACGAGCGGCGCGCGCGCGCGCCGGGGAGACGCAGGGGGCGCGGGCGGAGGACGCGCGCGGCCGCGCGGGGCGAATGCTGGAGGGGACGATAGGGCGCCGCGAACCGGCGCGGCGGCGCTGCGACGGTACGCTCGGACGACGCGCGGGCGAGGGACGCGCGCGCGCGGGCGGAGACGATGGGGCGGATGCGGGGCGGGGATGCGGCGACGGGGCGCGGCGACGGGTAAGGCTGCGAGTGCGCGCGGGGCGCGGGCTAGGGTAGCGGCGATACGGGCGAGCAGCGGGGAAGACGCGAAGGCGGATAGCGGGAGCGGGAGCGCGCGTGCGATACGGGGCGGATCGGGCCGCGGGGGGGAGAGGGGCGCGCGGCGGCGAGCGGCGGCGACGCCGGCATCGAGGTGCGCGCGCGGGGGGGAGGAGGACTGACGGACGGCGAGGAGGCGGGGGCGCGCGCGCGGGAGCGGATAGCGCGCGGGCGGGGCGGAGTCGGGGTCGGCGCGGCGGCGGGAGGCGGGCGACGCGCGCGCGCGCGGCGCGCGGGCTGGGCGGGCGCGACGCGGCGCGAGGCGCGAAAATAACGGCGCGAAGCGGGGCGACGGCGCCGCGGCGCTTCGCGATGACGGGCGACGGGGGCGCGGCGAAGATCGCGTGCGCGGCCGGCGAGAGCGCGCGACGTGACGGCGCGAAGCGCGCGACGAGTGACGGGGACGGGCGCGAACGCCGCGGCGGGCGCGGCGCGGGCGCGGCTGCGGGCGAGGCGGGGCGCGAGGGAGCGGACGGGCGGAGCGACGAACGGGGCGCGCGCGGGCGACGGCGAAGCGACGGAACGATAAGTCCGACGCGAGACGGGAACGCGGGGGCCGGGACGCTGTGGAAGCGGGCGAGCGGCGCGCGCGGGATCGGGGAGCGCGCGACGAAGCGGGCGGGGAAGAGCGACGCGCGGCGATGGATCGCGGCGGCGGCGCGCGGCGGGGGGGGCGGGCCGACCGCGGCGCGCCCCGGCGCCGACGCGCGCACGGCGCCGCGACGCGCGAGCCCGCGGATCGCGCGCGCGGGCGCGCGCGCGGAGGCGCCGGGCTCCCCGGCGAACCCGACGCCCGCCGCGCGCGCCGCCGCGCGACGCCAGAGCGCGGCGCGCGCGACGCGGGGCCCCGGCGCCGCGACGGCCCCCGCGCCGACCGCGCGGTAGCCGACGGCGCGCCGCGCGCAGCGCGCGGCGACCGGCGCGAGCGCGCGACCGCGCGCGACGATCCGAGCCCGCGCCCGGCGGCGGACGGCGCCGGCGCGGCGCGCGCCGCGCCGCGCCGCGCGACGACGCGCGCGCGACCGGGCGAGCGCGCGGGACCCGACGCCCGCGCGGCCGCGCGGGGCGAGCGCCGACGCGGAGGCCGAGCGCCGCCGGCGCGCGCGCGCCGAGCGACCGACGCCGCGCGGACGCGCGAGCGCGCCGCGCGCGCGGCCCCGCGCCGCCGCGACGCCCCGGGCGCGCGTCGGCCGCCGCGCCGGCGAGCGACGCGCGACGCGGACCGCGCCGACGCCTCGAGCGACAGCGCGCCGGCCGCCACGCGCCGATCGGGGCGCGCCGCGACGCTGAGCCGCGCGACCGAGCGCCGACGCGCACGGACGCCGCGACAGACGCGCGCGCGCGACCGGCCCCCGCCCCGCGCCGCGTCGCCGCGACCCGCGGCATCCCGCCCGCGACGCCCGCGAGCCGCGCGGCCGACGCGGACCGCGCGTCGCGACTCCCGCGCGCGCAGACGCCAGCGACTGACGCGCGACCGACGCACGTCCGACGAGCGGAGGGCGCGGCGAGCGCCGCCGCGCCGGCGCCCCCCGCCCGCCGCAAACCCGCGCCGCCGCCCCGCCGCCGCCGGGAAACGACCGCCCGCCCCCGCCCCCGCGACCCCGCCGCGCCCCCAAACGCGCGCCGGCCCCGCCGCAAACGCGCCCCCCCCGCGCGTCGAGGGGAACAAACCGCCCCCCCCGGCCCCGAAGGGCCGCCCCCCACCGCCCGCCCGCCCCCCGCACCCCCCCGGGGCGCCCCGCGGCCCGCGACCGCCCCCGCGCGCGGCGACTGGGCGACCCAAACCCGCTGGAGGGGCCCCGCCCCAAAAACCCCGCCCCCCGCAAAACGCGACGAACGCGAGGGAGGGGACGTTTCCCCCGGGGGACCCCCCCCGCGACGAACGCGCGGCCAGAACCCCGCGGGGCCCCGCCCCGGCCAAAACGCGCCGCCGCGCCCCCCCGCCGGGAAAACCCGCCCCCGGGCCGCGGCCGGGCGGGGCCCCGGCCCCGCAAACCCTCCCGGCCCGCGCGCCCCCCGGGGCCCCGCCGCCGCCCCCGCCCCCGGGCCCCCCGCCCCGGGGAGGGCAAAACCGCGGGGCGCCAAACCAGCCCCCGCCCCCGCGCCGCCCGCGCCGCCGCCCGGGGCCGCGCGCAAAACGGCCCTCCCCCCCGGCGCCCCCCTCGCCGCCCGCCGCCCGCCCCCGCCCGCCCCCCCCGGGCCGCGGCCGCCCCCGCCCGCGGCCCCCGGCCCGACGCGCAAACCCCCCGCACCGACCGCCGCCGCAAACCCCCGGCGACGCGGGGCGCCAGGGCGCGCCCCCCGAGGGCGCCCCCCGCCGCCGCCGGGCCGCGACCCAAAAACCCCCCGGGGCCGCCCCCGCCGCCCGCGCCGCCCCGCCGGGGAACGCCCCCAAACCCCCGCCCCGCGCGAAAGGGACGCCCGCCCCCGCCGGGGGAACCCGCCCCGCCCCGCCCGCAAGGGGCCCCCCCAAAAACCAAAACCGCCGCGGGCCCCCCGGGAGGGGCGAAACGGGGCCCCCCGGCGCCGCCTCCCCGCGCGCCCCCCGGCCGCGCGCCCCGAAACCGGGGAAAACCGCCCGCCCGCGCGCCCCCGGCCGCAACGCCCGGGGCGCCGCGCGGAACCGGGGCCGCGACCGCCGCCGCGCCAAACCGACCGCCAACCCCGAAGCCGCGCGCCGAACGCACGCGCCGCGGGGGGCCCGCCGCCCGCGCCGCGCCCCCCCCCCTCGCCGGCCCCCCGGGCCCCCCGCGCGCCGCGGCGGAACCGAAAAAGCGACCCCGCCGCCCCGCCGCCGCCCGACCGCGCCGCCCCGGGGGAAACCGCGCAAACGAAACCGACGCCGCGACCCCGCCGCGCCCCCGCCGACGGGGTCCCCCCCGCGCGAGGGCGCCGCGCGGACCGCACCGCCCGCGACACCTAACGGGGCCGCGCGCCCGGAACCCCAAAACCGAGGGGCCCGGGGCCCGCGCGCGCCCCGCGGGGCGCCCCCGCGGCCCGAACCCCCCGGGCCGGGACGCGCCCGCGCGCCCCCCCCGCCGAAACCCCCGCGCCCGCCCCCGCCGGGGCCCCCCCGCGCGCCGCCCGCTCCGCGGCGCGGAACGCCCGCCCCGCCCCCCCGCCCCGGCGGCGGGGAAAAAAAAAAAAAAAAAGGGGAAAAAAGGGAACGCCCCGACGCGCCGCCCGGGGCCCCGCCGCCGCCCCCGCGAACCCCGCCCCGCCGAAAACCCCGGGGTCCGCCCCGCCCCGCCAAAACCCGCGCTCCAAACCCGCCCGCGCAAAACCCCGCGCCCCCCGCGCGCCCCCGGCGCCGCCCCCGCCGAACCCCCGCCCGCCCCGCCCGCCCGAACGCCCGGGGGCGCCCGACCCCCGGACCGCGGGGCCGGCCGACGACAAACCCCCCCCGGGCCGCGCGGGGGAGAAAACGGGCCGTGACGCCCCCCGCCCCGAAACGCCCGCCCAAAGGGAAACCCCCGCCCCCGGCCCCCGGCCCGCGCCGCCGTTTCTGCCGAAACGCCGCGCGAGGGCCCCCCAACGGGGGGAAACGCGAACCCCGAACCGGACAGCCCGCCCGGCGAACGCCCCCCCCGCCCCGCCGCCCCGCCCCCGGGGGCGGGGCGCTTTCCCGGCCCAACCCCGGAACCCGCGCAAAAAAAAAAAACCGCGCCCGCCAAACCCCGACCCCGCGCGCCAAACCCGCGCCCCCCGCCCCCCCCGGGGGACAAACCCGACCGCGCGCCGACCGCGCGCGCGACCCGCGACCCACGCCGACGACCGCCACCGCGACGCACGACGCGCGTGCGCCCGACCACCCGACCGCTACCGCGCGCCCGGGACGCGCCGCGCCTCACGCGCTCCGCGCCGAGCCACGCCCTGGACGACGCGACGAACGCACCGCGCCCCCACCCGACGCGCCGACCCCCCCCGCGCGACGAACGCGCCCATCGCCGCGCCCACCCTCGCCCCGCCGCCCCCCCCCCGACGCGACCACCGACCGCGCACGCGACCCGCGAATCCCGCACGCCCACGACGACGTACCGCCGCCGCGGTCACAGACCCGCGACGCCCCCGACGCGGACGAATGCAGCCGAGCTGCGCGCCGCCCGACGCAACGCCCGCAGCTCCCTCGCTCCACGCGCGCCCGCGACCGACCGACGCCGCCGCCCACCGACCACGCGCGACCCGCTCACGACGCCGACGCGCGACCGCGAAACCACGCACCCGCCCGCCGAAGCGGCCCGACGACGCGCGAAATCGCGGCGCGACCACACGCCCGAGACGCGCGCCGCGCGACGTACGCCCACGCCCCCGAGCGCCCAATCCCGCACTGCGCGCGGCGAGCGCCGCGCGACCACGCCGCACGCCGAAACCGACCGACGACAGCGCCCGCGGCCCGGACCCGGTGACGCCGCCGATGCCGCAGACCACCGCCCCGCCGCGGCCACACCCGCGAGACCGGCCGACCGACGCCGTCGCGACCGACCGACGCGCGTCGCCAACGCCCCGCCGACGACGACGCCGCGCGACCGGCGGACCGAGCCCCCGAACAACGAACCCCCGCCCCACGCGGCGCTCGAGCCCGCGCGCGCCGCCGACCGAATCCGAGCTTGAGATCTCCGAAACGCGCCCTGGACCGCGCCGCGACGCGCGTCCGCGATCACACGACCCGACCGCGCCCCACCCCCGAGCGCCCGCCACCCGACCCACGCCGACACGCAGCCCGCACACCCCCGCGCCGCGAAATTGCCGCGCCCCGACGCGGCGGACCGCGCCGACGCCCCCACCCCGTCGCCCGCGCGGAATCTCCGGACGGCGCGAACCGCGCCGCCGACGACGCGATCCCGCCGCGACCTCGCCGTGACCGTATTACACCCGACCCCGCGCGTCGACCCCGCGCGCGCGACGACCGGACGCCCGCCCGCGCACCCCACCCCCGCCGACGGCAGCTGCCGACCGCGACGCGGATCCCCGCGGCGCGCCCACGCGCCGCGCATACCCGGCGGCGCGAGACGCCCCGACGACCCGCCGACCCACGCACGAACCCCACCGCCCCGCGACGCCCCCCGCCCAGCCCGCGCGACGCCGACAACCCGCGCGCCCCGCGCCGCGACGACCCCCCGCGCCCCACACCTCCGGCCCGACGCGCGACGCACCGCCAACGCCAGCGGCCCGCGCCGACGGCGCGTCCGCCCGCTCGCGTCAGGCGATCCGCATCGGCCATCGCGCGCCGCGCGATTCGCGCCCGCGCGACGACGCGACGGCGGCGCGACGACGCCGCGCGTCCCGCCCCGCAGCTCGAACTCGAATCGCGAGACTGTCGCTGTCCCGCGTCGCGACGGCGACCGACCCCGGGCCGCAGCGACGCGCGCCGCGCCACGACGCCGAAGCGCTCGCCGCGACGACGACACGCGCGCCGAGACGACGCGACCCCCGCCCGCGCGCCGCGCCCGCGACGCGCGCCGGTCGCCCGCGCCCGCGCCCCCGTCCGGAACGCTCGATACCGACCCACGACCGACGGCCGCGCGCCGCACACGACGACGACGCCCGAACACCGCCGCCGCCCCCGCGTCGCGCGCCCCCGCAGATCGGCTGCAGAATCGCGCTCCCGACGCGCGACGACCGACCGCCGACCGCGACACCGCGACGCCAGCCACGCGAACCGACGACGCCACCGCACCCCGCGACGCCACAGCCCCCCTCGCGGCGAGCGCCGCGCCCGATCCCGATAGCGATCGCGTTCCCCCGCGCCGCCGTCAGCGCGCCCACGCGCCCCCACCCCGCGCGATCAACGCGGACGCCCGCCAATCCCGCCGTCCGCGACGCCCCGACGCCGCGCGCCCCGCCGACGCGACTCCGACGACCGCGACGAACCGCGCCACGTCCGCGCCCCGCCGCGACGCGACGCCCGACGCGCACCCGCCCCGAATCGACCCGCGACGCCGACACGTCCGCCAGCGCGCCGCCAACGCACCACGCCGAACCCCGCGCCGCCGCCCCGCCCCCCGTCGACGCCGACCCCCACGTTCGCCCACCCGCCCGCCCCGCCTAGGCCCCGGCACCGACGCGCAGCGCGCGCGACGCGCCGACTGCTGCCCCGCCGACCCGACGACCGCTGACGCCGCCCCCCCGCCGCCGCGCGCGCCGCGCCCGCCGACGCGTGCGAGACCTCTGCCGTAGACGACGCCCGACGCGCTCGAATCCCGACCGCGCGCCCCGTCTGCCCGGGACCCGGCCGCGGCCGCAGACGCGCGCCCCGCGCGCGACACGCCCGCCGCGACGACCCGCCGACGCGCGACGCGACGCGCACACCACGCCCGCCCGCAGCGATTTCGACTGCCGCGCCCGACCTCCGTCCGCGCCCGACCGCCGCCCCCCCGCACGCGACGCCGTCGCCGGCAACGCCGACGCCCAGCCCGCGACGCGCGCGTCCGGCGCCGCCCCTGCGCGCGAAGTTCGTACGCGCGCGCCGCGCGCGACCGACCGCCCGCGCGACTCCCGCCGACGACAGCGGCACGTCGATCCCGCGCGCGCGCGCGTCGATCGCCGCCCCGCCGCCCGCGCGCGCGATCGCGCCCGCGACGCGTCCAGCGCGCGCCCGAACGTCGCCCGCCACGACACGTCGCCTCGCCGCCCGATCCGCGCGTCCGCCCCGCCGCAGCGTTACGCCGATCCCCCCCGTCGCCCCCCCCCCCCCCCCCCCCGCGCGACGAACGCCGCCCGGACCGACGCCGTACGCCGCCGAGGCACGCCCCCACCCGACGCCGCGCCACGCCGCGCGCTCCACGACGCGGCACGGGCGCGCGCGAGCGCGCCGACCCGCGGGCGCCGCGCCGCGCCGCGCGGCGACGCGCCGACCGCGCCGCGCCCCCACGGGCGGTGCCCCCGTCGGCCCGAAAGACGACGGCGCGACTCGCCGCGATAACCTCGCCTCCCCCGTCGCCGCGCGCGACGCGAATTCGCCCGAGCCGCCGCCGTACCGCGACCCGGCACTGGCGTCGTCGCCTCCTGCCGACCCCCCGCCGCGCCACGCGACCGCGAGACGCCCGACACGCGCGGCGCGACGACGACGACCGACCCGACGCTGCGCCCGTACCCGCCCCCCGCGTCCCGCGCGGCGCCGCGCACGCGCGCGCGCCAGCGACGCCGCGCTCGAACGCGCGAACGCGGACGCCGAACGCGCCTGAACGCCCCGACCGAATCGCCGCCGGCGACACCCGCCGCGCGAGCGAACGCGCGACCGCGCGCGCGCGACCCCCCGAATTCCGACGCTCGACGCGCGCCGACGGAACCGACGGGGGCCCCGCGCGACCGCCGCCGCGACCGCGCGCCCGCCGCTCGACGAACCGCCCCGAATCGACCGCGCGACGCGCCCCGCCGGCGATCGACGCGCCGACCCGCGCGACGTCCGCGACGGCGACCCCGCCGACCGACGAACAGGCGCGGCCCCGCGCTGGCGCACGAGACCGCAGCGCACCTACCCGCCGCGTCGCGCCGCCGTCCGACGCGTCGCGACGCCGCGCCGCGTCTGCCCGCCGCGCATGCGCCGCGGCGCGCGCCACCCGCATCCGGCGCCCGCCCCGACGCGCGCCCGCGCCCCCGCGCCGGCGACACCGCGCCCCGCCGCACGCGCCCGCGAATTTCCGTCCGCGCACCGACCGCGCCCGCGCGCCCGACCGACCGCGACTCGCGACGCGACGACGCCCGACAGCGACCGCCGAACTTACGCCGCGCCGCGCGCCGAACCCCCGCCCGCGCGATCGCGATCCGCGCGAGCCGGCCCGTCGACGCGACGCGACCGCTCATCCGACTCCGCCGGCCCACCGACCGCGGCGAATGCGATCGCCGACGCCGCGCGCGCCCGCACGCTGACCGCGATCGCCACGGCCGCCTCCGGATCCGCCCCTGCGAGACCGCGCGACCCCCCGTCACGAATTTCGCGACCACCGCGAAGCCGGACGACGACCCACCGAACGACGAATCCCCCCCGCGCCTGACGCCGCCCGCGCCCGTCCCCCTCGAATTCCGGCGTCGACCGTACGCGCTCACGCGCCGTACGTGCGCACCGCGCGCCGCCGACCGCGCGCGCCCCGCGAATCCTCCGCGCCAGCGACGCGGCACGCGATCGCCGCGCGCGCGGCGTCGACGCGACCGTCCGGCCCGCAGACGAACGCGCGACGCGCCGCGCCCGACCCGCACGACGACGCCGCCGCGCGACGTCGCGACGACCGCCCCGCCGCGCCGCCCGCCCCCGCGACGAAATCGACGACGCGGCGCCGACCGAACGAATTCCGACGTCGTCCCGACCCCCCGCGCGCCCCCCGCCACGCGGAACCGGCTCCGCGACGACGACCGACATCCCGCGACGCGATCGCGCCCCGACGACGCCGAGCGCGACCCACCCGCGAACGCGACCACCGCCGCGCGCCGTCGCGCGACCGCGACAGCAGCGCGACACGAGCCCCCGCGTACCTCGCCGCGACCCAGCCCCCTTTATCCCCCCACCCCCCCCACCCCCCCCCCCCACGGCTACTCCCCATACCCCGACCCGCGGACGCGCGAATCGACGCCGGCCGACGCGCGCCCTACACGCTCCGCGCGCGCGCCCCCCGGAATTACCCGCCCCGCGCGCCCCTCGCGCCGCGCGGCCGACGCGCGCCGCGCCGACGACGCGACCGCCCGCGCGGCGCCGCCGATTCGCCGCCGCCGTCCGACGCCCCGCCCGCGCGCCGCGACCGCGGCACGCGTCCGGCGACCCGCCACCGCAGCCCGCGCGAGCGCGCGCCGCGCGCGACGCCCGCCAGCCCGCGCCATCCGCGACGCGAGCCGACTCGCGACCCGCGACCGCTCACGTCGACCCGCCGCGCGCGCGCACCCGCTCCGCGGCTGCGATTGCTCGCGAACGCGCGACGCGGCCCCGCCCGCCCTCTCGCCGAAACCTGCCCACGAACCGGACCCGCGCCGCGCCGACGCGACGGACGACGCTCCCGGCACGCCACCCGACGCGCGACGACAGCGCTGCGCCGCCCCCCCCACACCGGCGCGACGACGCGGCCGCCTCCCGACGAACCGGCTCGCCGTCGACCCCGCCGTCGCGACCGCCCCCCGCGCCCGACGCGGCGCCCACCGCGCCCGCGCCCGACCCCGACGCGCCCGTCCCTGACGCGCCCCGCTGACGCGAACCGCCCCCGCGCGCGACCACACGCGCCCCGACCCCCGCGACGTCGTCGACGTCACGCGCGCCCGCGCCGAACGGCGCCCCGGCACGCTGACCGCGACGCCGACCACGCAGCCCGCCGCCGAACCGACCTGCCCCGCCCCAACGCGCGCACGGGCGCCGCGCGCGCCGCGTCGCCCGATTCCGACCCGCCCCCCCGACCCCGCGCCCGACGCGCCGACCACCCTGACGCCCGCCCGACGCGCGCGGCGCACCCTGCGCCCCCCACCCCGCAACGCGCGTCGACGACATCCCGCCCGCCCGAACGCCCGGGGACCCCGGAACGCGCCCGCGGCCCGACGCCCCCGACCGCGAACCCCGCCCCGACACGACGCGGCGACGCCCCCGCGCCCGACCCCCGCCCGACCCCCCGCCGCGCGCCGGTCGACGGAATCGCCCCAACGCCCCGCGACGGCGCACGTCGCCGCCCGGCGCGTCGCGGCGCGACCCCGACGCCCCGCCCCCCGCCCGCGCGCCGCACCCCCGGACCTCGCGTCGCTCCGCGGCAGCGACGACCGCCCGCGAGCGCCCCCGACGGAATTGGCCGCGCGCGCGCCGCCGACGACCCGCGCGCGCCCGGACGACCACGCGAGGCCGGCCCGCGCGACGATCCTGGCGCCCCGACCGGACCCGCACGAACGGCGACGACGCCCACGACCCCCGCCGTCGCCGCCCTGAGCGCGCTGAAGCCCCCGCGCCGCCACCGCGCGCGAACGGGCGACCGCCGACGCCGCCGCCCGCCAGCGAACTCGCCCGCGCCCCCCGTAACCGCCGTCCGCCGCGACCCCAGCGCAGCGGACCGACGAATCGCGTCGACCTCGCCGCCCCCGCCCCGAACGGGCCCCCGCCCCCCCCGAACCCGCGCGACGCGCGTCGACGCGCGGACCCCCGCGCCGCCGCCGCGCCCGCCGACCCCGACGAGCGTGAGCGCCCCCGGCCGCGCGCGCGCGCGACGACACGCGCCCCGATCCGCCGCCCGACCCTCCCCTAGGCGCCGCGGCCGCGTCACGCTCGCCGTCCGCGATAAGATCGCTGGCGCGGCGCGACCGCGGCGCAGCGTCTCCGATCCGTAACGCGCGCCGAATTCCCCGTCGCGCGCGAATGTCGCTCACGACCCGACGACCGCGACCGCCCGCGGACGACGACGACGACGCGCCCCCGCCCGCGCACGCCCCGCTCCCCGACGCCGCTCGACGCCCGCCGCGGCGAACACGATCGCCCCCCGCGCCCCCGCCGGTCGTCGCGCGCACGCCGACCGCCCCCGCCGCGAACGCGCCGCGCGCGACCGAGCCGCGCCGCGCTCGCGCCGGCCCGCCGCGGACCCGCGACCCGCCGCGGACGAGCGCGCGCGAAGTCCCGCGCGATTCGCGCCTCGCGACGGCGCGCGCGAACGCCGGCCCGCCGACCCCGACGCCCCCCGACGCGCGCCCCCCCGCCGCGCGACGCCGCGAACGCGACGCGCGCATCGCTCCGCCGCGCCCCTCCAGACGTCCCGCCGCCCGACGCCGTATCGACCACCCGACACCGGACACGCGGCGCCCCGTCCGCATCGCGCGCCGTGACGCCGTCGCGTCCCCACCCGACGACGCGCCCCAACCCGCCCGCCCGACGAATACCGCGAACCCGCGCCCCCCCGGCGCGCCGCCTTCAGAACCGCGCGACGCCCCGCGCTGCGCCGAACGACGACCGACGACGCGCCGACGACCGCCGCCGCGCGCGCGCCCGACTGCGACAGGCGTCGTCCCCCCGCGCGAGACGCGACGCGACCCAGCTCGCGTCCCGCGATCCCGCCGCGACCGCCGCCGACGCGCCGATCGCCCGAACGTCCGTACAGCGAATCGCCGCCGCGACCCGCCGCGAACCCGCGCCGCGGCGCGACGAACTTCGCCGCGCGCGACCGCGCCGGGCCCGCGGGGCGCACGCGCGCCCGCCCGCGCGAATCCGACCCGACGACGACGCGACGCGCGCCCGTACGCACCGCCCACCGCGCGCGACCGACGGCGCGCGCCGCCCACGCGCGACCCCCGCGCCGCCCCCCGCCCGCGCGACGACCCGACGGACCCGACCCGCGACCCTCCCGCGCGCGACCGCCCCTGCGCCCCGACCAGACCCGCCGCCGCGCGACCCGGCCGAACGACGACGCGACGCACCCCGGACCGCGCCCGCCCCGAAACCCGCGCGCGACGACCGCCATCCCCCCGCCAGCCCGTACCACAGAATCCGCCGATACGAACCGACCCGACGTCCCGACGAATCCCGCCCGCCCCGACCGCACCTTCGACGACGCGCGCGACGCGCGCGCCCGACGTCGCCCCGACGCGCGACGCGACGCGCCGCCCAGCGAGCGCGACCCCCGACTCGACACCGACACCCGACCGCGCGACGAATCCGCCGCGACGAACCGTCCCCGGCCCCGCCGCCGCGCCGCCGCGCCGCGCCCCCCGCCGACGCCGCGGCCGACCGCCCCGCGACGCGCGACCGACCGCCCCGACGCCGCGCGACCGCCGAACGCCTTGCGACCGAACGCGGACGAACCCCGCCGCGTCCGACCGGGGACCGCGGAAGCGCGCCGATCGAATCCGCGCCGCGCGCGCACCCGGCCGCGAACCCCGAACACGCGACGGCCCCCGACCGCCGCGACGCCGCCGACGCGGACGCCGCCGCGCGACGCGCCGCGCCGCCACGCGCGCCGACGACGCGCCCCGTCGAACGCGCGCCGGCCGCGACGCGACGACGCCGCCGCGACGACGCGCCCGCGCGCGCGACCCGCCGCCCCCCCCGCGCCGCGCGCGACGTCGCATCGACCGCGACCGACGCCGCCGCCCGGCGCGCGCCCCGCGACCCCGACCGCGACCGCCCGCGCGCCAGCCGCCCCGACCGCGCGCCGCGCGCGCCCTGCCGAACCGACGACGCGCGCCCGCCCCGACGCGCCTCGCCGCGCCCGACCCGACGAATACCCCGCCGCGCGCGACGCCGAGCGCCTTCGCACGCCGGCCCGCGCCGCGCCGACGCCGCGCCCGCCGCCGACCGCGCGCGCGCGACGCGCGGCTCGCGCGACCAGACGCCGCGCGCGCCGCGCCCCGACGCCCCGGCGCCGAACGCGCGACCGCGCGGCGCGCGCGCCGCGCCCCGACGCACGCGAACCGCGCCGACCCCCCGCGCGCCGCCGCGCCCGCCCGCCCCCGCGCGCCGCGCCGCGCCGCGACGCGACGCGGCGACCACCGACGTATCCCGCCGCGCGCCCCGGCCCGCGACTCGCGCGCGCGCGCGCCCCGCGCCGCGCGCGCGCGGAGCCGCCGGACGACGCCGCGCGCGCGACCCGGCGCGGATCGCCGCCCGCCCGCGCGCCCGCCGCCGACGCGCGCGCCCGCGCCGGACGCGCCGCCCGACGACCGCGCGACCGCGCCGCCGACGAACGACCGCTCCCGCGAACCCCGCCGCGTGACGCGCCCGCCGCGACGCCCGCCCCGCGCCGACGCCCCCGACGCCCGTCGCCCGACCCGCCGCCCGCGCCCCGATCGCGCGACCGCGCGCCGCCGACAGCCGCCGACGCGCGCCCGGACCCGCCACCCCCGACGACCGACGCGCGCGCGGCCCGTGGCCCCCGCGATCGCGGCGCAGCGCGACGCGCCGCGCGACGCGGCGCGCCCGCGACGCGCCGACCGCCGACGCCGCCCCGCCGCGCGAACACCGCGCCGCGACCGCGACCGCGCCGCAGACGCCCCCCGCGCCCGACGCGACCGCGACGCGCGCGCCGACGCGAACGCGCCCCGACGCCGCGCGCGCGCGACGGCGCGCGCGCTCTCGCGCCGCCCGCGCCGCCCTTCCGACGCGGCGACCCCCCCCCGACGACGCGCCGCGCCGCCGCGCCCCCGCCGCCGCGCGCGAAACCGTCGACGACGACGACCGCGACGACCGTCCGACCCACCCGCGTCAGCGCGCGCTGACGCCGCGCGCGCCCCGCGCCCGCGCCCGCGCGACCGCGCGCGCGACCGGCGCCCGCCCGCGACCGCGACGCCGCGACCCGACCGCCGCCGCGCGCCGCCGCGCCGCGGCCCCCGCCGCGTCGCGCGCGCCCGACGACCCGCGCGACGCCGCGCGACGACCGCGCGCCGGTCGACGCCGCGCGCGCCCGCCGCGCGCGACCCGCGACGACCGCCCCCGCGCGCCCCGCGTCGCCCGCCGACCCGCGCGAACGCGCGCGCGCCCCGAACCGCCCGCCGCGCCGGCGCGCCGAGACCCGCGCCCAGCGCGCGCGGACCGCCCCCCGACCCGAACCCCCGCCGTCGCCGCCGCGCCGACGCCGCGACCGCGACGACGCGGGCCACCGACCGCCCGACGCGCCCGCGCCCGCGGATCGCGGCGCCGCGACCCGCGCGCGCGCGCGCGCCCGCGTCCCACGACGTCGCGCTCCGCGCGCGACCCGCCGCCGAACCCGCGCCCCCGCGCGCGACCCCGAGCGCGCCGATATCGACGCGCGCGCGGTCCCCGCGCCGCGCGCCGCCGCCGCGCGCGCGCGACCGCCGCGACACCGCGCCGCGACGCGAAACCGCGCCGCCCCGACGACGCGCCCGCCGCCGACCCCCGCGGCCGCCCGCCGCCCGCGCCCGACCGACGACCCGCCGACCGCCAGACGCGCGCGACGCCGCCCCGCGCGACCGCGACGACCCGCGCGCCCCCGCGCGACGCGCGCCCGCGCGCCGGCGCCGCGCGCCGACGCGCCGCGCGACGCGCGCCCGCGACCCGCGACGCGCGCCGCGCGCGCCGCGCGCGGCGCGCGACGCGCGACGCGGCCCGCCCCGCCGACACCGCCCGCCGCGACGACGCGCCCGCGACCGCGCCGCGCGCCCGCGCGCGGCCGCGCGACGCGCGCCGCGCGACGCCCGCGCCGCGACGCGCCCCCCGACCGCGCGCGACCGCGCCCGCCGACGCGACGCGCCGCGGCGCGCGACGCGCGCCGCGCGCCGCGCCGCGACGAACGCGCGCGACGCGCCGCCCGCGCCCGCGCGCGAACCCGCGCCCGCGCCCCGCGCCGCGCGACCGCGCGCGAACGACGCGCGCGCGCGCGCGCGCCGCCGCGAAGCCGCGCGCGCGACGCCGCGCGCGGCGCACGCGCGCGCGCGCGGCCGGCGACCGCCGCAGCCGCCCCGCGCCGCGCGATCGCGCGACGCGCGCCGCCGACCCGCGCCGCGCGACCCGCGCGCCGCGCGCCCGACCGCGCCGCCGCCGCGACCCGCGACGCGCTCGCGCGCCCGCCCGCCGAACCGCCGCGCCCGCACGCGACGACCCCGGCCCCCGCGCCCCCGCCCCCGCGCCGACGCGCGGACGCGCGCGCCGGACCGCGCGGCCGCCCGACGACGGACGACGCCGCCGCGCCGGCCCGCCGCCGCCCGCGCGGCCGACCGCGGCGCGACGACCGTCCGCGCGACGCGCGCGCGACGCGCGACGACCGCGCCCGCGCCGGCCGCGACCGCGCCCGCGCCGACGCCGCCGCGCCCCGCGCCGCCCCCGCGCGACCGCCCGGCGCAGCGACGACCCGCGCGCCGCGCGAACGCCCGCGTCAGACGCGCGCGCCGCGCGCGACCGCGGCGACGCCGCGACGCCGAACAGCGACGCCGACGACGCCCGCGCGCGCCGCGACCCGCCGCGACGCGCGCGCCGCGAAGCGCGCGACGACGCGCCCGACGCGCGCGACGCGCGCCGACCCGCCGACGCGACCGGTCGCGCACGACGCCCGCCGCGACGCCGCCGGCCGCGCGCGACGCGCGCGCCGCGCGCCAGCCGCGCCGAGACCGCGACAGCCGACCGCGTCGCGCCCGCCCGAACGCGCCGACCCCGCGCGACCCGCGCGCCGCGCGCGCCCCGGCGCGACGCGCACGACGACAGCCGCGCGCCGCGCGCGCGACCCAGCGAACGCCGACGCGCGGCGCCGAGCCGCGAGCGGCCGACCGCGCCGCCGCGACGCCGCCCCGCGGACCGACGGCCGCCGCCGCGCGCGCGACGCCGCGCGCGCGCCGCTCGCGCGCGCCGCGCGCGCGACGCGCCGTCGACCGACGCCGCGCCCCGGACCGCCGCCGACGCCGCGACGCCGCGCGCGCGCCCCGACGCGACCCGCGCCGCGTCCCGCGCGACGACCCGCGCGAACGACGCGCCGCGCCGACCCGCCGACGCCCCCCGCGACGACGCCCCGCGCGCCCGCGAACGCGCCCCCCGCGCCCGCGCGCCGCCGCCGCGCGCGACGCGACCCGCCGCGCGCGCCGCGACGCGACGCGCGCCGGCCGACGCGCGCGCGACGGACGCCGCGCGCGACGGCGCCGACCGCCGGCCCGGCGCGCCTCGACCGCGACGCGCGCGCGCGCCCGACGCGACCGCCCCGACGCCGCGGCGCGCCGCGCGCGAGACGCGCCGCGACGACGACGCGACCGCCGCGCGCGCCGACCGCGCCGCGACGCCGCCCGACGCCGCGCGCGAACCGCGCGCCGACGCGACGCCGCGCGCCGCGCGCGCCGACGCCGGACACGCGACGACCGCCCGCGCGCGCCGCGCGCGCCGACGCCGCCGCCGACCGAACGCCGCGCCGCCGCGACGACGCCGCGCGACGCCGCACGAACGCCGCGCCGACCGCGCGACCGACCCCGCGCGCCGCGCCCCCGCCCGCGCCGCGAACGCCGCGCGCCGACGCCGCCGACCGCGCGACGCTCGCGCGCCGACGCCGCGCGACGCGCCGACGCGCGCCGCGCCGACCCGCCGCGCGGCGCGTCGCGCCGCCGACGCGCGCGCCCCGCGCGCCCGCGCCGCGACCGCCCGCCCGACGACGCGCGCGAACGCGCGCGCGCGCGCCGCCGACGCGCGCGCGCGACCCCACGCCGCGCCGCCGACGCGCGCCGCGCGACCCCGGACGCGCCGCGCGCCGCGCGCGAACGCGCGCTCCGCACCCGACCGACGCCCCCCGCGACGCCGCGCGACGCCCCGCCCGCGCGACGCGCGACGACGCGCGCCGACCGGCCGCGACCGCGCGCGACGCGCCGCGAACCGCGCGCCCGACGCGCGACGCCGACCGACGACGCGCCCGGACGCGACGCCGACCGCCCGCCGCGACGCGACCCGCGCGCCGCGCGCGGCGCGCGCCGCGGACGCGCCCGCCGCGCGCGCGCCCCGACGTCCGACCGCCGCGACGCCCCCTACGACGCGACGACCGCCCCCGCGCGCCCGCGCGCGCCGCACCGCCGCGCGCCGCGCCGACGACGCGACCGCGCGCGACGCGCCCCGCCGCCGCGCGCCGCAGACCGCGACGCGCGCCCCCCGACGCGCCGCGCGACCGCGCCGCGACGCGCGCCCCCCGACGCGCGACCGCGCGCGCGCGCCGCCGGACCGCCCGCGCCGCCGCGCGCGACCCGACCCCGCGCGCCGCGCCGCGCGCGCGCCGACGCGCGCCGACCGACGCCCGCGCGACTCCCGCCGCGCGCGCGACCGGCCGGCCGACCCGCCGCGCCGACCGCCCGACGCCGCGACGCCGCGCGCCGCGCGCGCGACGCGCGCCGCCGGCGCGCCGCGAACGACGCCCGACGCCGCCGCCCGCCGACGCGCGACGCGCGCCCGACGCCGCGCGACGCGCGCCGCGCGCCGTCGCCGCGCGACTCGACCCGCGCGCGCCGCCGCGCGCGACCGCGCGCGCGCCCGACCCCGCGCGGCCGACCCCGACGCCGCCCCGCCGCGGCGCGCGCGACGCCGCGCGCACCGCGGCCGCGCGCGCGACGCGGCCCCGCGCCGCGCGCCCGACGACCCGCGCCCCGGCGCGCAGACCCGCCGACGCCCGCCGCGCCGCGCCGCGCGCGACGCCGCGCGCCGCGCCCGCGACGCGACCGGCGCCGCCGCGCGCCGCGCCCGCGCGCGCGCGACGCGCGCGCCCAGCGCCCGCCGACCCGACCGCCGCCCGCGCCGACGACGCCGCCGCCGACGCGACGCGCGCGAAACCCGCGCGCGCCGACGACGCGCGCGCGCGACCGGCGCGACGCGCCGCCCGCCGACGCGCCGCGACCGCGCGCGACGCCGCCCGCGCGCCGACCGCGACGCCCCGCGCCGCGACCGCCCGCGGCGCCGACCGCGCCCGCGCGGACCGCCCGCCGACGACCCGCGGCCGCGCGCCCGACGCGACCGACCGCACGCGCGCGCCCGCCCCGCGCGCGACGCGCGCGCCGCCCGCCGCCGCGACCGCCGCGCGACCCGGCGCGCCCGACCGCGCGCGCGCGCGCCGCCCGCACGCCCGCGCGCCGCGCCCGCGCCGCGCGCCCCCCGACGCGCGACCGCGCCGCGCGCGCGGCGCCGCGCGACCGCGCGCCGCGCCGACCGCGACGCGCCCGCGCCCGCCGACCGCGCCGACCACGCGCCGACCCCGCCCGCGACCCGCCGCGCGCGATCGCGCCGCAGCCCGACGCCGCGCGCCCTCCCCCCGCGACGCCGCGCGAACGACGGGACGCGCCCGCGCGCGCCCGCGGCCGCCCGCGACCGGCCGCGCCGCGCGACGCGCGCGCGCCGGCCGGCGCCGCGCCGCCGCCCGCGCGCGCCGCGCGCGACCGCGCGCCGGCGACGCCGCGCCGCGCGCCCGCGCCGCCGCGCCGCCGACGCGCCGCGACGCTGACGGCGCCCCGCGACCCCGCGCGCCGCCGGCGACCCGACCGCGCGACGCCGCCGACGCGACCGCGCGCCCGCGCGAACCCGCCGCCCGCCCCGCGCAGCCCGCGCCGCGACCGCCCGACGCGCGGCGCGCGACGCGCGCGCGCGACGCCGGACGCGCGACGCCGCCGCGCGCGCCGCCGCGCCGCGCCGACGCCGACGACGCCCGGCCCCCCGCGCTACGCGCGGCGCCGCGCGGACCCGCGCGCGCGGCGCCGCGCGACCGGCGCGCGCGCCGCGGCGCGCCCCCGCTGACGCGCGCCCCGCGCGGCCGACCCGCGCCCGCGCGACCGACCCGCGCCGCGCGGCCGCCGACCGCCCGACGCCGCCGACGCGACGCGCGCGCGCCGCGCGCGCGCGGGACCCGGCGCGCGCGCGACGACCGCGCCGCGGCCGACGCCGGACCGCGGCCCCGCGCGCGCGCGACCCCCCGCGGCGCGCCGCGCGCGCCGCGACCGACGCGCGCACGCCCGCGGACCGCCCGCGCGCGCCCCCCGCGACCGCGCCGCGCGACCCGCGACGCGCGCCGCGCCGCGACGACCGGACGCGCGACGCCCGCGCGCCCCGCGCCGCGCGCGCCCGCGGACGGCGCGCGCGCCCGCGCGCGCGACGCGCGCCCGTCCCCGCGCGCGCGCGCGCCCGCGAAACGACCGCGACCCGCGCCGCGGCGCGCGCGCCCCGACCCGACCGCCGACGCCCGCCCCGACCCGACCCCGCGCGCGCCCGCGCGCGCGCCGACGCCGCACCGACGCCCCCCGCGACCGACCCCCGCCGCCGACGCCGCGCGCGCCCGCGCGCGCCGACACGCCGCCGCGCGCGCGCCGACCCGACGCGCGACGCGCCGCCGCGCCGCCGCGCGCCCCTGACCGCCGGCCGCCGCGACCGCCCGCCCCGACGCGCGCCGGCGCCCCGCGCGCGCCGGACGACCCGACCGCGCGACCCGCGCGCCGACGCGCGCGCGCGCCCGACGACGCCGACGCGCGCCGCGCGCGCGGCCGACGCGCGCCGCCCCGCCGCCCGACGCGCGCGCCGCGACGACGCGACCGCCGGCGCGCCGCGCCGGCGCCGGCCCGCGCGCGCCCGCGCGCGACGGCGCGCGCCGCCGCGACCGACCGCGCCCGACCGCCGACGCGGCCGGCGCGCGCGACCGCGCCGCGACGCGACCGCCCGCGCCGCGCGCGCCGCGACGCCCGCCGGCCGCGCGTCGCCGCGCGGACCCGCGCCGCCCCGACGCCCCGCGCCCCGCCGCCGCCCGGACCGCGCCGACGCGCCGCGCGCGCGACCGACGCGCGCGCGCCGGCCGCGACGCCGACGCGCGACCGGCGCGCCGCGCGCGCGACGCGCGCCGCGCGCGCCGCGCCGCGGACGCGCCGCGCGGCGACGACCGCGCGCGCCGCCGCGACCGCCCCGCGCGACGCGCGCGCGCCGGCGACGACGCGCCCGCGACCGCGGCGCCCCGACCGCGCCGACGCGACGCCCGCCGCGACGCGACCGCCGACGCCGCGACGCGCGCCGCGGCGACGCGCGCCGCGCGCGCGCGCGCGACGCGACGCGGCGACGACGCGCGGGACGCGACGCGCCCGCGCGCGCCGACCCGCGCCGCGACCCGCGACGACCCGCCGCGCGCGACCGCCGCGACGACCGACCGCGCGCGCGCGCGCCGCCGCGCGCGCCGCCCGCGCCCCGACCGCGCGCGCGACGCGCGCCGCGCGCGCCGCGACGCCGCGCGCGCCGCGACCGCGGCCGCGCGCGACGACCGCGCCGCGCCGGACGCCGCGACGACGCGGCGCCCGCGCCGCCGCGACGACGCGACCGCGCGCGCCGACGCCCCGCCGACCCCGCCGCGCGCGCCGCCGCCGCGCGCGACCGCGCGCGACGCGGCGCGGCGCGCGCGTGACGACCCCGCGACGCCGCCGACGCCCGCGCGCGCCCGCGCACGCGCCCCGCGCCGCCCCCCCCCCCCCCCGCGCGAACGCGCGCCGCGCGACGCGCGCGCCCGCGCGCCGCGCGCGACCGCGCGCGCCGCGACGCCCGCGGCGCGCCCGCGCCGACGCCGCCCGCGCCCGCGACGCCGACCGACGCGCGCCCGCGCGGCGACCCGCCCGAGCCCGCGCGACGCGCGCCGCGCGCCGGGCGCGCCGCCGCCCCGACGCGCCGCGCGACGCGCGACGCCCGAACGACGCGCCGACCCCGCGCCGCGCCGGCGCACGCGGCGAACGCCCGCGCGCGCCGGCCCCGCCGACCGCCGCCGCCGACGCCCGGCCGCGACGACCCGCCCGCGCGCACGCCCCCGCCGGACCCGGCGCGGCGACGCGCGCCCGCGACCGCGACCGCGCGACCCGCGCCGCGCGCCGACCGAGCCCGACCGCCCGACGCGCGCGCGGCACGCGCCCCGACCCCGCGCCGCCCGCCGGCCGCCGCGGCGCGCCCGCGCGACGCGCGCGGACGCCGCCGCGCCGCGCGCCACGCGGAGACGCGACGGCCGACGCGCCCCGCGCCCCGCGGCGCCCGCCGGCCCGACGACGCGCCCCCGCGCGCGCCCCGACCCGGCGCCGCGCGCCGACCGCCGCGCGACCCGCCGACGCGCCGCCCGCCCGCGACCGACGCGCGCGACGCGCGCGCGACGCGCGCCGCGCGACCGCCGCGCCGGGACGCCGCGACGCGCGACGCCCGAACGCCCCGCCCGCCCGCCGCGGCCGGCGCGCGCGCCCCGCGCGAACCCGACCCCGCCCGACGACCGCGCGCGCCGCCCGCGCGCCGACGCCGCGCGCGCGCGCGACGCGCCCCCGCGAACCGCCCCGCCGCTCCGCGCGCGCGAACCGCGCCGCGCCCGCGCCGCGCGCCCGCGACCCGCCGCGCGCGGTCGCCGCGACCCCGCGCGACGCGACCGACGCGACCCCGCCCGCCGCGCGCGCCGCCGCGCCGCGGACGCGCGCCGCGCGCGCGCCCGCCCGCGCGCGACGCGCCGACGCCCGCCGACCGGCGACGACGCGCGCGAACGCGCCGCCCGCGCGCCCGCCGCGACGCGCCGCCGCCGACCGCCCCCGACGACGCCGGACGCGCCGCGGCCGCCGCGACGCCCCCGCCGCGCGCGCCCGCGACCGCCCGCCGCGCGACGCGCGCCGCGCCCGCGCGCCGACGCCGACGCGACGCGACCGCGCCGACCCCCGCGCCGCCCGGCCCCGCGCCGCGCGCCCGCGACCGCCGCGCGCCGCGCGCCGCGAACGCCGGCACGCGGCGCCGCGCGCGACGCGACGACGCGCGCGCCGCGCGACGCGACGCCCGACCGGGACGCGCGCCGCGACGCCCGCGCGCGACCGCGCGCGCCGCGCGGCGCGACGGCGCGCGCGCGCGCCCGCGCGGGCCCGGACGGACCGCCGCCGACGCGCGCGCGCCGCGGCCCCCCGCGCCGCCCGCCGACGAACGCCCGCGCCCGCCGCGCGCGACCGCCCGCCGCCCGCCGCGCGCGCCCCGCGCGCCGGCCCGCGACGCGACGCGCCCCGCGCGCGCGCCGACGCCGCGCCGCGCCCCCGCGCCCGCGCGACCGCGGCGCGCCCCGCGACGACGCCGCGCGCGCCCGCGCGCGCCCGACCGCCCCGCGCCGCCGACCGCCCGCGCGACGCGACGCGCCCGACGCGCGCGCGGACGCGCGCGCCCCGCGACGCGCGCCGCCCCGACGCCCGACGCGCCGCCGCCGCCGCGACCCGCGACCGCGACGCGCCCGACGACGACGCCGCGCGACGACGCGCCCGACGCGACGCGCGTCGACCCGCCGCGCGGCGCCGGCGCGACGCCGCGACGCGACGACGCCCGACCGCGCGCGCGCCGAACCGACGACCGCCGCGCGCCCCGCGCCGCGAACGACGCGCCGCGACCCCGCCGCGCGCCGCCGCCGCCGACGCGACGACGCCGGCGCGACGCGCGCGCGCGACGACGCGCCGCGACGCGCCCGCCGCCCCCCGACGCGCCGCGACGCCCGCGCCGCCCGCGCCGCGCGCCGACCGCGACGCCCGCCCGCGCGCGCCGAACGGCCGCCGCGCCGCGCCCCGGCGCGGCGCGCGACGCCGCGCCCGCGACGCCCGCCGCCGCCGCCGCGCGCCGAACCCGCGCGCGCGCCGCCGCGCGCGCCGCGCCGCCCCCGACGACCGACGCCGCACGCCGCGCGCGACCCGACGCGGCCGCGCGACCCGCCGCGCCGCGCGGCGCGCGCGACCGCGACGCCGCGCGCCGTCGCGCCGCGCCGCGACGCCGCGCGGGCCGCGCCGACGCGACGCGCCCCGCGCGACGCCGCCCCGCGCGCGCGACCCGCCGCGCCGCGACGACGCCGCGCCCGCCCGCGCGCCGCCGCGCCCCGCCGCGCGCGCCGCGACGGACGCGACCGCCGACGACCGCGACCCCGCGCGGCGCGCCGACCGCGGCGCGCCGCGACGCCGCGCCGACCGCGCCCCCGACGCGCCGCCGCGCGCCGACGCGCGGCGCGCCGACGCCGCACGACGACCGCCGCGCGCGACCGCGCGCGCGCGACCCCCGCGACGCGCCCGCGCGCGACCGCGCCGACGCGCGCGCGACCCGCGACGCCGCGACGCGCGCGCGCCGCGCCGCGCCGCGGCGCCGACGCGCCGCCGCGCGACCGACGCCGCCGCGACGCACGCGCCGCGACCCCGACCGCGCGCGCGCGCGCCCGCGAGACGCGCGCCCCCCGCCGACCGACGCCGCCGCGGCGCGCCGCGGCGCCGCCGACCCGCGCGACCGCGCGCCGCGACGCGCGCGCCGACCGCCGCGCGCCGCGCCCGCGCCGACCGCGCGCGCGCGCGCGCGCCCGCCGCCGCCGCGCGACGCGCCGCGCGACGACCGCCGCCGAACCGCGACCCGCGCGCGCCCGACGCGCGCGCGCCGCCGCGCGCGCGCGCGCCGACCCGCCGCCCCCCGACGCGCCGCGCCGCCCGACCCCGCGCGCGCCGCGCGCCGCCGCGACCGCGCGCGCCGCCACGCGCCGCCGCGACGCGCGCCGCGCGCGCGCCGCGACGCGCCGCCGCACGACCGCGCGCCCGCGACCGACGCGCGCGGCGACCGCGGCCCGACGGACCCGCCGCCGACCGCGCCGCGCCCCGCCGCCGACCGACGACCGCGCGCGGCGAACCGCGACGGCGACGCCGCGCGGCCGACCGCCGCGACCGCGCGCGCGACCGCGACCGCGCCGCCCGCCGCGACGCGCGCCGCCGCGCGCGCGACGGCGCCGCGCGAACGCGCGCGCGCCGCCGCGCCGCGACGCGCGCCCGCGCCGCGCGCCTCGCGACGCCCCGCCGACGCGCGCCCGCGCGCGACGCGCGACGCGACGCGCGCGCGACCCGCGACCGGACGCGCCGCGCGACGCGCCGCGCGCGCGCGCCCCGCCGACGACGCCCGACCGACGACCGCCGCGCCGCGCGCGCCCGCGACGCGCGCGACGCGCGCCCGGCGCCCGCGCGCGACGCCGCCCGACGCGCGCCGCGCGCCGCGAAACGGCGCGCGACGACCGCGCCCGCGCCCGCCGCACGCGACCGCCGCGACGCGCGCGCTCCGCGACGCCCGCCGCGCGCCGCGCGACGCCGCGCGCCGGCGCGCGCGACCGCGCCGCCGACCGCCGACGCGAACGGCCGCGCGCGCGACCCGCGACCGCCGCGCCGACGCGCCGCCGACGCCGCGCGCCCGCCGGACGCCCGCCGAACGCGCCGCGCGCGCGCCGCGCGACGCGACTCGCGGGGCGGGCGAACCGCGCGCGCGCGCGCCGCGCGACGCCGCGCGCCGCGCGGCGACGCGCGCCGCCGACCGGACCGACGCGCGCGCCCGCCGCGACGCCCCCGCGGGGGGCCGACGCCGACGGCGCGCGCGGCGCGCGCGCGGACGACGACGCGACGCCGCGACGCGCGCGCCGACCCGACGCCGACCGCGCCGCGCGCGCGCGCGCCGCCGCGCGCCCCGCGCGCGCGCGCGCGCCGACGCGCGCCGACCCGCGCGCCGCGCGCGCGCGCGACGGCCGCGACGCCCGACGCGCGCGGCGCGCCGCGACCGACGCGCCGCCGCGCGCCGCGCCGCCGCGCCGACGCGCGACGCCCCCGCGCCCCGACGCGCGACGCGCGCGACGCCGCCGCGCCGCGCGAACCGCGCGACCGCCGCGCCGCGACGCCGCGCCGCGCCGCGCGAGACCGACGCGCGCGCCGCGACGCGACCGCGCGCGCGCGCCGCCGCGACGCGCCGCGCGCCGCGCGCCGCGCGCCGCGCCCGCGCCGCGACGCGACGCGCGACCCGACCGCGCCCGCGACGCCGCGCCGCGCGCGCGCGCGCGCGACGCCGCGCCGCGCGCGCGACCGCGAACCGCCGCGCGCGCGCGACGGGCCGCGAGCCGCCGACGCCGCGGCGCGCGAAACCCGCGCGCGACGACGACGCCCCGTCGGGCGCGCGCGGACCCGCGCGACCGCCC
>JAIWJD010000007.1:547273-565906 GCA_022818045.1 Neotoxoptera formosana | reverse complement strand
GGGCCCCGGGGCGACGCCGCCCCCGCGGCGCGCGCGGCCGCCCCCGCGCCACGACGCCGCGGGGCGCGGCCCGCGCGCGCGCCGCGACAGCGCGCACGCGCGCCCCGCCGCGCCCCCGCGCCGCGCCCCGGGGGAACGGGCCGCGCGCCCCCCGCGAACCCCCCCCCCGCGCCGACGCGCCCCCCCCGACGCGCCCGCGATCCACCGCGATCCGCGCGCCCGCGAATAATCCGCCCCGCGCGCCCCGACGAATCCCACCGCGACGCACGCCGCGGCGAAATATTCACCCGACCGCGATATCCCGCCCGACCCGAATCGCCCGGCCTCCCCCGAACCGCGATCCCCCCCGACGCCGACGGCGCCTCCCGCGCGCGCCCGCCGCGAAAACGCGAACCCGCCCCGAACGACGCGACCGACCCGCGTACCGCCGACCGATCGACCCGCGCGCGAAATTCCGCCGCCGACGACCCCCCCCCCCCCCCGCGAACCGACCGCGCGCCGAAACCGACGACCCGATTAACCCGCGCCCGTACGCCGCGACCGAAGCGCGCGGTCCCGCCCCACGACCCCCGACCCCCCCCGCCCGTCAAATCTCGCCTGACGACGATTCGTCCGCCTCCGCGCCGAACGACCGGATCCGCCGCCCCGCGCCCCACCCGACCCGCCGCGCCTCCCCGACGCCCCCCCCGCCGCGACGCGCCCCCCCGCGACCCGCCGATCGAACCCCCCCGCGCCCACCCGCGCGTCCCGACCCCCGACCCCCGATCTAATATATCGCCGCGCCCCCCCCGATACGCCCGCGAACCGCGCCGACCGCGCCGATTAATCCGCCGCGCCGCGCCGAACGCCGCCCACACCCGAACCGAAATCCCGCGACCCCCCGAACCGCCCCGCGCCCCGACCCCGCCCCCCGGCGCTCGTCGCGACCGATACCTCGTCGCCGCGATCGAAACGCACCGCCGCGAATCCGCGCGATCGCGCGAATTCTCCCACGCGAATCGCCGCGCCGCGATCGCGAATCTCCCAGCGCCGATCGCCCCCGCGCGCGCCGCCCGACGACACGAACGCGCGCGCCCCCCCCCGACCGCGCCCCGCGCGTCCCCGCCGCGATCCCCCGCGCGCCGGCCGCCCCCCCGACCCCTATCGCCCGACCGCACCGCGATCGCGCGCCGATTCCCCCGACCGACGCGCGCCGACGACGCTCGCGCGCCCCCGCGACTACACGCCGCGCGCCCCCCCGCCCGCGATCGAACGATATCGCGACCGCGACTACCACCCCGCCGCCGACGCCACGTCGCGCCCCCCCCGCGCGAGCGAACGACGCCGACGCCGCGCCCGACGCGCGATTACCCGGCGACCCCGCGACGATCCGCGATCGCCCGCTTTCCCAGAAACGACCCTCCGCCGCAGCCTCGCCGCCGCGCCCCCCGATCGAACGCCGATCGCGCCCCCGCCCGCGCCGCACCCCCCCCCCCGACGACCGCCGCGATTCGCGCGACCCCCCGCCTCCCCCCCGACGACGCGACCGCGCGCGCCCCTCCCCCGATCCCCCCGATCCCGCGCGAAACGACCGTATCGCGCCCCGCGAACCCCGCCCCTCCGAAGCGCCCCCCGACCGACCCGAACGCGAATCCCCGCCGCCGATCCTACGACCCCGCCGGCGCCGACCCCCCCGACCCGATCCCCGCCCGCCGACCGAACCGACGCCGAACCCCGCCCCGCCCCCCGAACCGACGCGCCCGACGAACCCGCGCCCCCGACGCGCTCGCGCCGACCGCCCCGCGGCGCGCGGACGACGCCGACGACGTCGACGAACGCGCCCCCCCAGCCCCGATCCCACGCCGCCCGACGGCCGCCCCCCCGCGATAAAACCGATTTATCGCCCGCGATCGATCCCCCGATACGCCCCCCCGCGCCGATCCCCGCGCGTCGACCCCCCGCCCGCGCCCCGATAATCCGCCCCGGCGAACGCGCCCGCGATCCGCCCGCCCCCGCCGCGCGAACCGCCTGCCCGCCGACCCGCCGACCCCCGCCGACGCGATAACGATATCCGCGATTCGCGACTGCGCGCCCCGAACGATCGCGACGCGCCCCGCGGCCCGCCGCCCAGAATCGCCCCGCCGACGAACCCGACCCGGATACGCCGACGCGCGCGCCCGCGAACGCCGCCGAAATCCCCCCCGATCGCCCGCCGCCCCCGATCCGTCCGGATTCGCCCCGACCGCAGTTCCGACGTACGACTGACCCGAACCGCGACGCGATCCCACGCACGACGACCCTCGTCCGACCGACGACGCGCGAACCCCGCCCGCCCGAAACGCCCCCGCGCCGCGAACGCCCCCCGCGCGCGCCGATTACGTCGAGCGACGATCCGACCACCCGACGCCCCGCCGACGCGACCACCCCGCGCCGACCGACGCGACCCGCCGACGCCGACCCGAGCCGCCCGATATTCTGAACCCGCCCCCACGACCGAACCGCGCGATCGCCGCCCGCGCCCGATGCGCCCGAACCGACGCCGACCGACCCCCGGACGCCGACGCCGACGCGCGATCCGAACCCCCCGCCGCGCCGGCCGCACGCCCGCGCCCGCGATCGCGCCGCCGACGCGACCCCTCCGCGCGCCCCCGACGCGCCCGACGCCGACCCGACCCCGCCGCCGCCGGCCGAACCGCCCCGATTCCACGCCCCGACGCCCCCGCGCCCCGCCGTTATCCCGCCGCTCCCCCCGGCCCGCCACCGCGACCCCCGAAGCGCGCAACCCGCGCCGACGAGCGCGCTCGCCGCCGAACCGCCCGCGCCCACCGATCCGCCGATATTCCGCGCCGACCGCCCCGCTCCGCGCCCCCCCGAATTCCGCGCGACCGCCGACCCCCCCGATCGCCACCGCCTCCGACGACTCGACCGCCGACCCCGTCGCGATCGCCGACGCCAGCCCCGACAGGACGATCCCCCCCCCCGACGACCGATCGATTCCCGCGCCCGCGACGCCGCCCGCGCGCCGCGCCAGCGCGATAACGACCGCGACCCGCCCCACGACGCGACGCGCCGCCACGACCCCGACGCCGCCCCCCGCACCCCCCGCCGCCCCGCACACCCGACGATTCGCTCCCGACCCCGCCGCCGACCCCGGCCCCCGTCCGCGGCCCGCACGCACAAGATCCCGCGATCCCCACCGCGCCCGCCCCGCCGATCCGCCCGCAGAACCGATTCGAACGCCCGCCCCCGACGAAAACGCGCCCGCCGCCGCCCCGCACGCGCCCCGCGAACGCCCGCTCCCGATATCTCGCGAACGCCGCCCGCCCCGCCCGCGCCGCGAACAGCGCGCCCGCCCGCCGCGCCGAGCCCCGACCCCCCGACCCGACTCGCCCGCCCCGATCGACGCCCCGTCGCGAACCCGAATCGATCCGCGGCGCCCGCGAATACCGCCGCGACCCGAAACTCCCCCGCGCCGACGCCCCCCCGACCCCCGCGACCCGAGCGACCCGATCCGACCGCGCCGCCCGCCGACCTGTGGCCCCCCGATATTCGACGAACCCCGATAATCCCCGAACGCGAACGCGCGCCCGACGATAAATATTTAACCGTCCGCGCGCACCCGATCCCCGCCCGCCGCGCGCCCCCGAAACCCCCGCCCCGCGCCGACCCCCCGCGCCGACCCCGAACGATACGACCGCGCGCCGACCCGATCCGATCGATCGCGACCCGACGACGCGATTTCGCGTACCGCCCCCGAAGCCGCGCGACCCCGCCGCGCCCCCCCGCGCCCCGCAGCCCCCGCCCAGACCCGACCCGACGCGCCCCGCCGCGATTCGACGCGAACCGACTCCCCGCGACCCCCCCGCGACGAACCCGCGCCCCGCCGCCCCCCAGAACCGATCCGACCGAATCGATCGTCGACGCGCCGCCTCCCCGAATCCCGCCGCCCCGCGCCCGCGCCCCCCGCCCGCCCGCACCCCGCGATTCGAAACCACCCCGCCGCCCCGACCGCCGCACCGCCCCCCGCGCGCGCGACCGCGACGCCCCGACTCCCCCGCGCGTCGATCCCCGCCCCCGCGCGCGCACGGCCCGCGAAATTCGCCTCCGAACGCCGACGGCCCGAAAAACCCCGCGGACCCGAATCGACTCGAACCGAACGATCGGCCGCGCCCCGCCGCTTCGCCGCCGTCCGCCGCGCGCCCCGGCCGAAAAAACGCCCCACCCCGCCGCCTGACCGCCGCGCCCAGAACGCGGCGCGCCCCCCCCCGATTCGAGGACCCGACCCTCGCGACCCCCGACGCGACCCCCCCCCCCCGAATTTCGCGCCGACCGCCGGCGCGACACGACCCGCGCACCGACGATCGCGCCCGACACCGCGCCGACCGCGCCGAACCCCGTCGACGCTTCCGGATCCGTCCGCCGTATCCCGCGCTCCGCGATTGCCGCCCCGACCCGCGCCGACGACCGCGACCGCCGACGCCGCCCTCGCGCGCGATCCCCTCCCGCGACGAACGGACCCCGCGCCGCCGCGACTCGCCCGCCCACGATTCCCCCCGCGCCGCGACCGCCCGTCCGCGCCGATCCCCCGCCCGCGATTCACGACGCCCCGCCGCCCGCCCGACGACGCGAGCGACGCGCCGCCCCCCCGCAGACCGCACGAACGCCCGAACGCGCGATTCGCGCCCGCCGAACGCGCTGACTCCGACAACGGACCGCAGCGACGCCGCAAACCCGACGCCCGCCGAACGCCGCCGCGACGCCGAATACCGATCAGCGCGCGAACTCGCCGTCCCCGTCCGAACGCCCGCCGACGCGCGACGAATTACCCCGAATCTCCGCGCCTCCCCGACCGCGGCCGACGCGCGACCGCGATCGCCCCCGCCCGCGCAGCGGCGCCGCCACTCGCGCCGATCCCGCCCCCCGACCCCCGACGAGCACTGCCGACCGACCCGCCGCCGACCGCCCGCCCGGCGCCCCCGCCCCGCCCGCGCGTCCCGACGAATCCCCGATACCCCCCGCGCCCCAGATGATTCGCCCCCGACCCCCGCGCCGCCCCCACGCCGCCCCGCCGCCCGTTCCGACCGCTGATCCCCGTCCCCCCCCGATCGCGCTGAACAATATCCCCCCCGACCGCGCACCACGCGCCCCTCTCGACCCCGCCGATTCCCGCGAATCCGCGACCGAACGCCGTCGACGATCCCCCGACGCGCCCCCCACGCACGCAGACGACGACCCCCGCGTCGATCCCGACCCGATCCCCGCCGCGACCGTCCGCCCCGACGCCCCCGCCGCCGACCCCGTCGACGTGCTGCCGTCGAATCCCGGCGCCGCCGACGACGCCGCGCCCGAGTTCCCCCGCGATTTTCGACCGGCCCGCGACCCCCCGACGGAAGCCGGGCCGCGCTGCCCACGCGCCGACGAAACGCCCCGCGAGCCCCACCGCCCCCCCCGCCCGCCGCCCCCCCGCGCCCGCCCCCGATCGCGGCCCCGCCGCCGCCGATCCGCTCGCCCCGCGAACGCCGCCGCGCCCCCCCCCCCCGCCCACGCGCCCCCGCCCCGCGCCCCCGCCGCGTCCGACGACCGACCGCCGCGAATACCCTCGTCCGCAACGCCCCCGACGCCGCGAAGATAAGCCGCGACGCGCGACGCATATTCCGAAACCCCTGCGACCCGCGCCCCGAGACGACGCGCCCGCCGACGCCGACCCCGCCCCCCGCGGCCCCCGACGAACCGTCCGCGAATCCGAACCTCCCCGACGCCCGCCCCCGCAAACCCGTCGCGGCCCGCGCGAACTCGCCGACGCCCCGCGCGCCCGAGACCGCGCACCGCCCCTCTCGAACCCACGGAACGCGACGCGCCCCGCACGTACCCGATTCCCATCCCGACCCGAGCTCGACCCGCGACCGACCCGCGCGCCCGCGATACCCGGCGCGCACCGCGCGCGCCCGCCCGCTCCGACCCGACCGCCCGCTCCCGACGATCCCGGACGATCGCCCGCGCCGCCCGCCCGCGCCCGCCCCCGATTGCGCCGGATACCCGTTCTCCGCTTCGACCCCGCGATCCCCCCGCGCCCCGAGTCCGCCGCCCCGCCCCCGCGCGCGACCGCGCCCGAACCCCCCCGACCCCGCGCCCCCCCCGCGCCGAACGCGACCGCCCGACGCGACCCCGCGAAAAGCCCGCGGACGATGACGTCCGAAATCCCTCTCCCGCCGATCGCGCCGCGACCCGCCGAACCCGACCGCCCGACCCCGCGATCGCGACGAACGCGCCCCCCGCCCGCGCCGCCCCGGCGCCGCCCCCCGCGCGCCGACGAACCGCCCGCCCCCGACCGCTTCGCCGCGAAACGCGCACCCGATACCCCGCGCCGATACGCCTCCGCGCGCCCGCCCCGCCGCGATCCGCGCGCGCCACCGATTAATATCGAAACCGCACGCCGCCCGCCTCCCCCGCCGCCACGCGCCCCCCGACCTAGAGAATACGCGACCGCCGATCGGCCAGCCCCGCCGCCGCCGCGCGATCGCCGACCGCGCGACGACCGACGACGACCCACCGACGCGACCCGCGCCCCCGCCGCGCGACCCGCCGACCCGCGCGCCGCGTCGCACGCCCCGCCGCGCCCCGCGATATCGCGCGTACCGACGCGCCGCCACACGACCGCACACCGATTTACGCCCCGACCGTTCGCAAACGCCCGCCCCCCGCCCCCCCCCCGACCGCCCGCCCGAAAACCCCCGCGTCGACCACGCGCGAAACGCGCCCCCGTACGATCGCCCCGAAATATTATCGCGACCGACATCGCGCTGCGCGCGACGCCGAACGCCCCGGCCGCGCGCGCGACCCCCGGCGACCCACTGAATCCCCGACCCGCCGGCCGATTCGATACGACGCCCCCCCCCGACGCCCCCGCCCCCCGACCCGCCCCCCCCCGAGCGCGACCGCGCGCTCGCCCCGATTGATCTCGCGATATCCGCGCGCTGACCGACCGCGACGCCGTCCGCCCCCGCCCCGCCGCACCCGAACCGCGCCGTCCGCCGCCCGACCCGACCGCGCACCGCGTATCGAGCGCGCGCGACGATGCCCCCGCCCCCCTCGCCCGCACCGCGAGCACGACCGCTCCGCCGCGACTCCGCCGCGACGAACCGTACCCCGCCGACACGCCGCCCCGACCCTCCCGATCGCGACGCGACCCGCTCCATCCGCCCGATCGATAATCCCCCGACCCGCCCGCCCGCGACGCCGCGCCGAACCGACGACCCGAATCCGAAACGCGACCGACCGCCCCCCCGACCCCCCCGCCGCCCCGGCCGCGCCGCCGCCCCCAGCCGACGGCGCCCGACGCAACGCCCGACCCGCCTCGCGCGCGCCGCGCCGCGCCCCCCTCCGGCCGCGAACCGAATACCCGCGCGCGCGATCCCCCGATTCCGACCCGATCCCCCGATCGACCCCCGCCCCGATCGCCCCCCGACGGAACGCGCCGACCGACGCGCGAACCGACCCTCCCGAGAATATCGACCCCGCAGCACGCCCCCGACCGGACCGACGTCCCCGCGCCGATCGCCCCCCCCCGTCGACGCCGCCGCCGCGCGCGACCGCCGACCCGCCGCGCCGACGCCCGATTCGCGACCGACGCCCCCGGCGCCCCGAATCGCCGCCGCCGCGGCCTCCCGCCGCGACGCGCGCCCGCGACCCGACCCGCCGCCGCGCGCCCGAATATCGATCCGCCGATCCGACCGCGCCGCCGATCCCCCCTCCGACCGCGCGCGAAAACGCGACCGACCGCGATACGCTCCCCGCGCGACCGCGATTACCCCCCGCCCCCCCGAACCGATCGGCCGCACGACGCCGCCGTCCGAACCCGCCGCGTATCCGCCGCGCGCGCCGACCGGACCGCCCCGCCGCCCTCCGATCGCCGATTCCCGCCCGCCCCCGATACTGCGCGACCCGCGCCCGCGATCGACAGCCGCCCCGCCCCGAACGACGATCCCCCCCGCCCCGCCGACGATCCGCCGCGAACGCGCGCCCGCACGCCGCCACGATACCCGCGACGCGACCAGAACCGCCCCCGATCCGATCCGCGCAGCGCTCCGCGCCCCGCCCCGACGACCGACCCCACGCCGACCGCCGACCCGACGCCGATTCGCGCCCGCGCCCCGCGATCGCCCCGATCCCTGCCCGCGCCCGCCCCCCCGGACCGATCCGCCCCGCCGAATCCCCGAACCTTCGATCGAAATTAATTTTTCCGGCCCCGCCGCGAACGACGAATTCCCGACGGCCGGCGAACCCGCCTCCGCGCGACGCCCGCCGACCGTCGCCCCGGCCCGCGCCCGCGCGCGACCGCCCGCGCGCCGCGACCCGGCGCGGATCCGCGACCCCCCCGCGCCGAGCCCCCGACCGACCGACGAAACCCGAGCCGCGCGATCGCGCGCGCCGCGCCCCACCCCCGCGACGAACCCCGATGCCGCCGCCGACGCCCGCGCGCGCCCCCGCGCGCGACGACCGCTCAGAATTACCGCGCCAGAATCCCGCCCCGACGCCCGCCGCGCGACCCGCGATCGCCAGAATCGCCCGTCCGCCGCGCGATAACGCCGATCGCGATCCGGCCGAAACCCCGACGTCCCCGTCCACGGCGCCGCGCCACCGCCCTCGACCGCGCGATCTCGACGCGCCCGCGCCCCCGCCGCGCGACCGCGCGATCGACCCCCGCCGCCCCGCGGCGCGCCCGCCCGACTCCTCGTCCCCCCGCCCGACCGGACTCGCCGCGCGGCGCGAACGCGCGCCGCCCGCCCCGCGCGATATCGCCCCGGCGCGCCCCCGACCCGCCGCGACAGAAAACCGATCGTATCGCGTGCCCCGCCCGATCGATCCCGCCCCCGATTTTACCGCTCGCGACGCGCGACGAATAATACGACGCCCCGACGCCCGCCCCGCGCGCCGCGACGAGACCTCGCGCGCCCCGCCCCCCGTCGACGCCCCGAACCCGCGTACGACCACGCCGCCGAAACGTCGCCGCACGCGCCCCGCCCCGCCCCCGATTCCCCGCGCGCCCCCCCGCCCCGCCTCCCGCCGCCCCCGAACCGCGCGCGCGCCCGCCGATATATCGCGCCCAGACGACCCCCCCCGGCGCCGACGCGCCGACGAACGACGCCGCGCCGCCGAACCCGCGACCCCCGTCGCCCGCGCGAACGACGACGCGCCACCCGCACCCCCGCGATCCGACGCCGCACCCCGCGTCCGCGACCGCGCGCGATTACCGACGCCCCGCGAACCGCGCGCGACCCCGCCGCCCGCGCGCGCCCGACGATGCCCTCGATTCGCTGATCGAATATCCCGAGACGGACCGCGCGCGATTCCGCGCTCCTCCAGACCCGCCCCGCCCCGCGCCGCCCGACGCGACCCGCCCCCGACCCCGCGCTAGCCGCCCCCGCCCCGCCCCGATCGTCGCCCGCGACGCCGAACGACCGGCCCCCGACGCCGCCTCCGGCCGATAAACGATCCGCGACCCCCCGATTCCCCGACGCGATCCCCCCCGCCCGCGACCACCGCGCGCGCGCCCGCCCGACCCACCCGACGCCCCGAATTCGCCCGACGAGCGATGCCCGCCGCCGCGAGCCCGCGCGCGACCGCGCCGCCCCCGCGACCGCGACGACCCCACGACCGCCCGCAGACGCCCCCGCCCGCCCGCCCCCGCCCCGCTCGAATTCGCCCGCGACCCGCCGGCCGCGCCGCCCCGACCCCCGCCTCCCGCCGCCCGATAACTCTACCCCCCGCGCACCGACGATCGCCCCCGCCCCGACGCGCGCCCCGACCGACCCGCCGCGCCCCGCTCGCGCCCCGCTCGCCCGCCCGCGCGACCGCGCGACGCCCGCCGCCCCGCCGCGCCCCCCAGTTCGACCGAATCCCGCACGGCGCCCGGATCCGCGCGAATCGCCGCGCGACTCCGCGTCACGCGCGCGCCGCACCGCCGCGCCGCCCGTCCGCCCGACCCCGCGACGCGCCGCCGACTCGAAATATTCGCGCGCAGCGACCCTCGCCCCCCGGCCGCCCACCCGACGAAATCGCGGCCGCGGCCCGCCGCGCGATATACGCACAGCGCGCCGCCGGCGCGACCCCGACGCCGAATGCCCGCGAAACCCCCCCGAAATACCGCCGACCCAGCCGATTCGCGGATATTAACGACCCCGACGAACACGCCGCGACTCCATCCCGATCCGCGCGTCGACCCGCTCCCCGAACGCCCCGCCGATTACCCGCGAACGAATATCCCGGCCGCCGCCCCGCCGAAACACGCCCCGCCCGCGATCCGCCCGACCCCGTCGACGCGACGACGACGATCCCGCCGCGACCCACCCCGACCAGCGCGACGCGCCGATTCCCGAACGCCCCCGCGACCCGCCCCGATCCGCCCTCCGCGCCGCGATAATTAAACGGCCGACGCCCGATCCGACGATCCCGGCCCCCGCGCGCCGCGAAAATCCGACGCGCGACCGATTCGACGACGCGGACCCGCCCGCCGCCCCCGCACCGCCCGCCCGCGCGCCGCCCCGCGCGCGCCGAAATCCGCGCGCCGCGAACCCGCGCCGACCGACACGCCGATCGGAATCCGCACCGCCCGACGGCGCGCCCCCCCGACCCTGCCCCGCCGCCCCCCCCCGACGAGCCCGCCCCCGCGCGACCCCCCGCGCCCCGCCCCCCCCGAGCCGTCCGTCCGACGCGCCCGCGTCCGCCGAATCCGTCGCCCGCCCGCGCGCCCGATCGACGCGCGCTCGCCGCGATTCGAACCGCCCGCGACCCGCCCCCGACGACGCGCGATCCCCGCCGCCGCCCGATAAAACCGCCCGCCGACGATCGCGCTACGAGCCCGATCGCTCCCCGCCCGCCGAACCGACGAACGAAACCGACCGCGTCGCGACCGCGCGCCCGCCGATACGCGCCCCCCGAAACGTCGACCCCGCCCGGATCTCCGCCGCCGATCCCGCCGCCCGCCGCCCGCCCGACCCTCGCGGCCGGCCCGACGATTCCGCCCCCCCCGAATCCGCGGCTCGACGCGACCCCGCCGAACCCCCCCGACGCCGCGCGACCCGCCATCGAAAAACCCGCCCGCCCCCCGAGCGCCCGCCCCCGCGCGACCGGACGATCGCCCCGACGGACCACCCGCGACGCCGACCCGCCCCCCGACCCCCGCCCGCGCCCGATCCCCCGACGCCGCCCGGACCCCTCCCGACCCCCGATCCCCCCGACCCCCGAACGATCCGACGCCCCCCCCCTCCCGAACGAAACGCGAACGCGCCACCGCCCCCCGACCGCCGCCCCGCCGACCCCCCGCGACCCCGCTGCCGCGAATCGCCCGCGCCGACCGACGCGCGCGAGCCCCCCGACGCCCGCCCCGCCCGTAATCCTCCGCCGCCCGATCCCGCGCGCCCACGCGCCGGACGATTCCCCCCCGCCCGACGCCCGATCCGATCGACGCGAACGACCGCCCCCGCGCGCGCGATTCCCGATCCCCCCCGATCATCCGCGCATCGCGCGTCCCCGCGATACCCGCGCCCGAAGCCCGCGCGCGCGGCCCGCCCCCCCACCCCCCCCCCGCCGCCGACCGCGCGCGACGCCGATATCGCGCGACCCCCCCCGCGAGACGACCGACCCGCCCCCGCGACCCCCGTCCCGCGACGCGCACCGCATCGCAGCGCGCGCCCCCGCCGAACCGCCACCGGCCGCCTCGCCCGCGCCCCCGCCCCGCGCGAACGAACCGCGACCGCGCCCCCGATTCGCGACCGCCGGCGCGACCCGTACCGCCCCGCGCCCCCCCCGCCCGCCCCTCGCGCGCGCCCCTCGACGCCCGCCGAAACGCCCGACGCCGACCGACCGCCGAACGCGACCGATCCCCACGCGCGCGACCCCCGACACGAACGCCGCGCGCGACGCGATCCCGATCAGACAATCGCGACCCCGATCGCCGACCGACGAAACGCGACGCGCGCGACCCGACCGCGCGCCCGTCCTCGTCGATCGCGACCGCCGCCGCGCGCACGCCCCGCGCGCCGCCTGTGTGACCGTCCGCCTCCGCGCGCCGCCCCGCCGATCTCCCGACCGATCGCGCGACGCCGATTTCGCCCGACCGGCGACGTACCCGATCGAACGCCCGACGAACCCCCCGACCGAATTCCGCCGATCGCCCGCCCCGAACCGCGCGACCGCCCCGCCCCCGCGCGGCGCGCGATCGCCCCGACCCCTCCGACGCGCCCCGCCCGCCGCTCCCGCGCGATCCTCGCCCCGCGATACCGACGGACCCCCCCCGCGACCGCGCCCGAACCCGATCGCCGATCCGAACCCCCCGCGAACGTCCCCGCGATCTCGCCCGCGGCCGAGACCCCCGCGCGAACCCCGATCCCGCGAAATCCCCGACCCGCCCGCCCCCCCCGCTCGCGACCGCCGCGCGAAAGGGCCCCGTGGCCCCCCCCCCCCCCCCCCCCATGCGGCGCCGCGGGGGGGGGATCGCGCCGAACCCGATCCCGACGCCAGCCGCGACCCTCCGCGAACCCGCGACCGCCGCGAATACGATCCGCCCGCCATCCCGCTCGCGCCGCCCCGACGAGACCGCACACGATCGCCCCCCGCCCCGAATCCGCCAGCGACCCCCCCGCGCCGCCCCGACGCCCGCGCCGAACCGAACGCCGACGAGCGCCCCCGACCCGACCGCCCCCGCCGTCGTCCCCGACGCCGCCGAATTTGCCCGCCGCCGCGCGCCCGCCCGCCCGAAACGCGCCGCGTCCAGCGAGCCCCCCCCCCGCCGACGCGCGAAACGATTAATCGCCGCGCCGACCCCCCCCCCGATCCACCCCCCGACCTCCGCCGCGCCGAACGACGCCGAACCCCCCCGAACGCCGCCGCGACCCACGCCCGCTTCCCCCTGCGGACGCCGACCCCACGACCCCCGACCCCGCCCGACGCGCCCCCCCGCCGACCGACGCGAATCGCGATCGTCCGCGACCGATCCCGATCCGACGTTTTCGACCCCCCGCCCGCGACGACGCCGACGACGACGCCGCCCGACGCCCCCGAACGACCGACGGCCCGCGCCCGACCGCCCGACCGCGACCGCGCGAACCCCCCGTTTCGCCGCCGCCCGTACGAAACGCCGAGCCGCGCGACGAACCCCGACCGACGCGCGATTTCGCCCGATTCCGATCCGACCCGACGCCCGCCCGCCCCCGCCCCCCGACCCGCCCCCCGAATCGACCCGCGAAACGCCGCCGCGCCGCGACCCCCGACGACCGACTTCCCCCGCCCGCCCCCCGCGCCGCGCGCCGAACGCCGAACCCGCGCGCCGCCCGCCGTCCCGACGCCGCGCCGCCCGATCCCGATCGATCCCCTGCGCGACGCCCCGCCGTCCGCGCCTAACGAATCGCGACCGACCCCGCGCCCCGCCGCGCGCGCCCCGCGCCCGCGCTCCCGACCCCCGCGCGCCGCCCGCCGCTCCGATCCCCGCGCGCCGAGCCGGAAACGATCCGACGCCGCCCCCGCCCGCTCCGCGATCCCCGCGCGGACGCTCCGCGCGAACGCCGACCCCGCTCGCGCGCGCGCGCCCCCCGCCGACGCCCCCAACGACTCGCGCGCGCCGCGCGCGCCACGACGCGCGCGCGACGACCCGCCGCGCGCGATGCCCACCCCCCGATCCCGCGCCGCCCCCCCGACCGCGCCGAACCGCCACCCCGTCCCCGAAAACGACGAACGCGACGCGCGCGCCGACCCCCTCCGCGACCCGACTGACGCCCGCCATATCGCGCCCCCCCCGCCGCGACCCGCCCCCGCCCGCCGCCCCCCCCCTCCGCCGCGATTCGCCGCCGCCGCGACCGCCCCCGCCCCCCCCCCGCGCCCGCGATCCGACCCCGCGCGACCGACGCGACCGATCCTGCCGCGCCCCGACCGTACCGCCGACCGACTCGCCGAACCGAGCCCGCGCCCCGCCCCCGCCCCGGTTCCCGCGCCGCCCCCCCCCCCCCGAGCGAACGACCGCCCCCGCGCGCGAAGCCCCGCCGACGAACCTGCCGCCGACCCGAGCCGGCGCCGCCCGCGATGCCCCGACCCCGCGCGACCGCCGACGTAACCGCCCGCGCCCCGATACCGCCCCCACCGCCGCGCGCGCGAGACGACCCCCCCCGATCCCGCGCGCGCCCCTCGACCCCGACGCGATTATCCGGCCGCCTGCCCCCCGATCCGATCCGCCGCCGCCCCGCCGACGCCGCGACGCGAAGACGATCCGCCGAACCCCGCGCCCCGACCCCCGCGACGCGCCGCCGGCCGCCGCCCCGCGAACCGACCCGCCCCCCCCACGCCGACCGACGCCCCCGCGCGCCCCCCGACCCGCGACGACCGCCCGCGCGCGACGCCGCCCCGCGCCCGCGCCGACGCGCGCCGCCCCCGATTCGCCCCCCGACGCACGCCCCCCCCGAATCCGCCGCGCCCCGCCGCCGATTATTCGCGCCCCACCGCCCCGATCCCCCCCGCCGCCCCTCGCCGCGGAACCCCCCTCCCGCCGCGATTCCCCGACCCCGATCGACGAATCCGATCGCCCCCCGTATCCCGCCCCGCGACCACCCCCGACCGCCTGAACCCCCGCCCGCCGCCCGTCCCCCGCCGCCGCCGCGCCGACGACCCCGCGCGCGCGGCGCGCCCCCCGACCCTCCCACGCTCCGCGCCCCGATCCGCGACGATACGCGCGAGCCCCCCCGCCGAATCCGCGCCCGCGCCCGCCGGATCGCGCCCGCGCCGCCGCGCCCCCGCGGCACGACGCCGCGAAACCCCTCGCGACCGCGAACGCGATATACCGCGAAAACGCGCCGCCCCGCCCCGCGATCGCGTCCCCGCGACCGCGCCGCCCCGCGAACCCGACCGACGACGACGCTCGCCGCCGACGCCGACCCACCGCGGACCCCCGAAACGCTCCCCACCCCGCCGACGCCGCGCCGCGCCGGGCGGCCTCCGAATTAATCCCGCCGCCCCGCCGGCCCCGACCCCCACCCACCGCGTCGACCCGCCCGAATCCCGCGCCCGCCTCGATCGCGCGACGCATAATCGCGCCCCCCCCCGCCGCCGCCGCGACCGCGCGCCGACCCCCCCGAACGACGAACGAATTCGACGCCCGCCCGATCCCCCGCGATCCCGACGCCCCCGCGAATAACCCCCCCCGCGCGCCCCCCCCGTCCGCGCCTCCCCCCCGCGCCGCGATACGACGCTGCCCGCGACGCCCCGCACGCGAACGTCCCCGCGCGCGCGACTCGTCCCGCGACCCCCCCGCGCCCACGCACGCCCCCGAATCCCCTCGCGCCCGCCGGCGACCGCCGCCGCCGCCGCCGCGCCGCCCGCCGGCGATCACGACCCGAACCGCCCGATCGCGATCGCCGACCGCACGCGCCCGCCCCGCCGCCGCCCGACGCGACCACGCCCCCGCCGACCGCCCGCAGCCCCGACCCCCCGACGCCGATTACCGCCCCCGCGCGCGTCGAATCGCCGCCGCGCCGACCGACCCGCGATCCGACCCCGACCGCGCCGATCGCCCCTCCCGCGACGCCCGCCGCCCCCGCCCCCCCCCCGATTCCCGACGCGCGATACGCCCCCCCGGACCCCCCCGCCGCCCGAATCGATCGCCGACCGCCCGAACACCCCCCGCGCCGCCGTCCGCCGAACCCGCCCGACACGCCCCGAACGCCGATCGCCCCCCCGCCCCGCGCCGACCCGCCGCCGCTCGACCGCCCGACCCTCGCCCCCCCGACGCCGCCCGACCCCCGCCCGGCCCGCCCGACCGCCGACCCCGCCCCCCACCCCCCCGACCGCCCCGCCCCGCGCGCCCACGGCGACCCGACCGCCCACCGATCCGCCTCCGCAGCCGCGCGAACCGCTCCGTCGAACGCGCCGCGCGACGCGCGCGCGCACGCCCGATTCGCGTCCCGACCGCCGCCGCGCGATACGCGCCCCCCCCCGCGTACCGCGCCGCGACGCCGACGCCGAATTATCGAACGCCCCGACGAATCCACGACGCCGCCGAACCCGCGCGCGACGCCGCCGAACGTCGGCTGACCGATCTCCCCCCGACGATCCCGCGCGACCCGCCCCGCACGCCGAAAAACCCCCCCCGCCCCCCCCCGCCGCCGACGCGCGCGACGCGCCCACGCGCCGCGATCCGCGAATACGCGCCCGGCCCCGCGCCCGACCACCCTCCGACCCGCACGCCGACGAACGCGCCGCCCGATGCCCCGCCGCGCCCGACCCGCCGAAATACCCCGATCGACGCGACCGCCGATTCGCGCGACCCCGACCCCCGCCGCCGCCCGCCCGCGATACGAACCCCGACCGAGCGACGATCCCGCGCCCGGCCACCGCCCGCCCGACGCGATCGATCGACCCGAACCGCGAACGAACGACGCCAGCAGCGCCGCCCGCGCCCGCGCCCCCCCCTCCGCCCACGCACCCGCCCCGACGACTCCCGCGCCCGAATTACCGCGAATTACGAATCACGCCGCACGCTCCCCTCGCGCGCCCCCGCGACCGAGCGCCGCACGATATATCGACGCGATTCAGCCGAGCGGCGAACGCCCCAGGATTACGAAACGAACAGCCGCGCCGGCCTCGACCCCGCCCCCGCGGAAATACGCGCCGCCCCCCCCGACGCCCCGCCGCGCCCCCGACGATTCGCCCGCGCCCCCGCGACCCCGCCGCGACGCCGGATCCCCGCCCCGCCTCCGCGATCCCCGGACCCCACCCCCCCGCCCCCGACGCACGGCCCCCGACCCCCGACCCCCCGGCGCCCTCCGACTCCGCCCGTCGCCCCCAGACCCTGCCCGCCGCCCGCGACCCCGATCCCCGACCCTCATCCCGACTGCGCCCACCCGCGCGACATCGCGCGCGCGCCGCGCGACCCGCCGCGCCCGCCGCCCGCGACGCGCCACCCCCCGCCCCCCGCACGCCCCGCCCGCCCCCCCCCGCCGCCCAGCCGGCACCGCGCCCGCGCCACCGCGCCGCCGCGACGCCGCGCCCCCCCCACGCCCCCCCCCTCCCACCCCCTGCACGACCGACCGCCCGCGCCCGCCCGCCGCCCCTGCGTCGCGCGCCCCGCCCCCCGCCCCCCCGCGGAATCGCGCGAACCCCCGCCCGCCCCCGACGCCCCCCCGCCCCTCGACCGCGAAATCGCCCCCCGCCCGATTCCGCACGCGCCCCGACCCGGCTCGTCCCGATCGCCGCGCCCCGCGCCCCCCCGCGGATTTCGGAAACCGATTCCCCCGACGCCGTCCCCCCCGACCCGCCGCCCGCTCGACCCCGCCTTCCCGCGCCCCGACGATCGCGCGACCGAATCCCGCGCCGGCCCCGATCCGACGCCCCGATCCCGACCGACCCTCCGCGCCGGCCGACCGCCCCGGCGACCCCCCCGCCCCGCCCACCCGACCCCCGCCGCCCCCGCCGCGCCTCAGGCCCGCGCGCGCAGCGACCCGCCGCCCCGCCAGCCGCGCCGATCGCGATCGCCCCGTCCCCCCGCCCGCGGACCCCCCCCCCGCCGCCGCCACGCCGCGATCGCCCGCCCCGACCGCCCCCTCCGCCGCCGCCGCCCCGATTATACCCCACGGCCCTCCGCCGCCCCGACCGAAACTGCACGCCCGACCGGTCCCCCCCGACCCGCGCCGCGCCGAGCCGCCCGAATCCCCCGATACCGCGCCGCACCCGGCCCCCGACCGCCCGCCCCCCCCGCGCCCCGACGCCGCGTAACAGACCCAAACCTACCCGATCGCCGCCCCCGCACCGATCATTCAGCGCTTGCGTCCACCGAAAATCGACCCGCACGCCGTACAACCGGCCGCCGACGCCCCGCCCCACCGAACCCCGACGCCCCCGCCGCCGACCGCCCGCCCTCCCCGCGCGATCGCCGCCGACCCCCCTCGTCCCCCGCGCAGGTACCCCGACCCCTGCCCCGACGCCCGCCGAAAAACGACGCGCCGGCGCGACACGCCGCGCCCCGGCCCGCCGCGCCGCGCGATCGCCCCGCCCCCGATCCGCGCACCCGCGCACCCCCCGCCCCCGACCGCGACCCGACGCGGCGTACGCCGCCCGATAGAACTTCGCCGATCCCCCCGCCGAACGCCCGCCGATCCCCGAACGCGATTCGCCCGATCCGACCCGCGCCCCCGCCGTAATGGGCCGACCCGAACCCGCGAAAACGACCGACGCGATACGAGCGCCGAATCGCGACCCCCGCCCCCCCCCCGCGCCCCGCCCCCGCCGCCGATGCTCCGACGCGCGACCCCGTCGACCGATCGCCGCCGCCCGAAACCGCGCGCGCCGCCCGAAACCGCCCCGCCGCCCGTGCCCGCGCCGCCGCCCCCCGAACCCCCGCGTCCAGCGCGCGCGCCCCCCGAATCGACCGATCGCCGCCCGCCGCGGCCGACCCCGCCCGCGCCTCCGCCCGATTCGCCCCGCCCCCCCGACCCGACGATCCGCCGACCCCCCCCGGCCCCCCCCGACCCGACCGCCCGACCGCGGCGCCCGCGAACGCGCCCGCCCGCCGCGAATTACCCCCCTGCCGCCCGCGGAACCGCGCCCGCCCGGGCCCCCGATCCGGCGCCGACGCCGCCCGCACCGCCGCCCCCCGAGGGCCCCCCGCCCCCCCCG
>JAIWJD010000007.1:519093-547173 GCA_022818045.1 Neotoxoptera formosana | reverse complement strand
GGGGAGGGGGGGGGCGGGGGGGGGGGGGGGGGGGGGGGGGGGGCGGGGAGGGGTGGGGGAAGGGGGAACAAGGGGGGGGGGGTGGGGGGGAGGGGGGGGGGGGGGGGGGGGGGTGGGGGGGGGGGGGGGGGGAGGGGGGGGAGGGGGGGGGGGGGGAGGGGGAGGGGGGAGGGGGGGGGGGGGGAGGGAGGTGGGCGGGGGTGTGGGGGTGAGGCTGGTGAGGGGGGTGTGGGAGGGAGTGGGGGGGGGGGAGGGGAGGGGGGGGGGGGGGGGGGGGGGAGGGGGGGGAGGGGGGGAGGGGGGGGGGGGGAGTATTGGGGGGGGGGGGGGGGAAGGGCGTGGGAGAGGGGGGGGGGAGAGGGGATGGGGGTAGTGGGGAGTAGGGAGGGGCCAGGAAGAGGGGAGGGGTGGGAGGTGGGGGGTGGGGGGAGAGGGGGTGGGCGATGTGGAGGGGGGGGGGACTGCAGGGGATGGTGGGCATCGAGAGAGAGGGGGGGGGGGGGGGGGGGGGGTGGGAATGGGGAGAGTGGGGGGGGGGGGGGGGCACTGGGAGAGGGTGGGCGGGGGGGGGGGGGGGGGGGGATGGGGGGGGGGTAGGGGGGAGGGAGAGGTGGGTGAGGGGGGGGGGGAGGGGTGTGGAGGGAGAGGGGGGGGTAGAGGAGGTGACGTGGAAGAGGAGAGGGAGGCGGGCGGGATAGGGTGAAAGGAGGGGGGGGGAGTAGGTGAGGATGATGGGGGAGGAGAGAGGGGGGGGGAAGAAGGGGGGGGCGGGGAGGGGGGGGGAGAGGCGGGGGAGAGGAGGGGAGAGGCAGCAGAGAGCGGGAGAGGGGGAGGGCAGAGAGGGGCTGGAAGGAGCTGAGGGGTGACAGAGGAGAAGTAGAGCTAGGCGGGGGAGAGGGAGGGGGAGGATGAGGGGGAGGGTAGAGAGGGGGGGATGGGGGGGGAGGGGGAGAGGGGGGCGAGAGAGAGGGGGGAGGGAGGAGGGGGAGGGAGAGGAGGGGGGAGGGGGAGGGAGCGGAGGTGAGGGGGAGAGGGGGAGGAGGGGGGAGGGAGGAGGGGCGCGATGGGGAGGGGGGAAGACCGGAGGGGGTAGAGAGAGAAGTGGGGAGAGAGAGACGAAAGAGGCAGGGGGGGGGGGGCGGTAGAGGTAGGAGACAGGACAGAAAGAGCAGACGTGGGGGGGGAGGGCGAGGGAGGGGAGGACGAGAGGGGACGGAGGCAGATAAAAGGGAGCGGAGAGGAGGAAGAGGGAGGGGGAGGGGGATGGAGGAACCAGCCGAGAGAAGAGAGGGGACCACGGGGAGAAGGAAGGGCGGAGACGGGCGGAGAGGGGAGGGTGGGCGGAGTCGGAGAAGAAGGAGAGAGAAGGGAGCGGGAGAGCGAGGAGACGAAGAAGAGAAGCGCGGTGGGGGGACGGTGGGAGGGTGGAAGGGAGAGGAAAGGAGGGATGGGCGAAGGAAGGGGGAGAGAGAAGGGGAAGGAGGCTGCTGGGGAGGGGATGGGATGTGGAATGAAGAGAGGAGGAGGAATGAGGGGTAGGAGGGGATGGGGAGGAAGAGAGGAGAGGGGGGAGATACGCGGGTGGGGAGGAGAGGGGCGAGGAGGAGGGGGAGGAGAAGAGGGAAGGGGCGGGGGGGAGGATGAAGATGGGAGGGGACTGAGGAAATACAAAGGGGGGAGGAAGGGTGGGGGGGATTGGGGGAGGGGGGGGAGGCAGGAAGAGGGAGGAAGAGGAAGGGTAGGGGGAAGAGGAGTATGAGGAGCGGGGGAGGGTGTGGGGGGGAGAGGGGAGAGAGAGGGAGAGACGGGAGGAGGGGGAGAGGAGGGGGGGGAGAGGGACATGGAGACGTGGTTGGGCAGGGAGCGATGAGGAGGGGGGCGGAGGGACGAGAAATGATAGGAGGGCAGGAGGAGGAAGGGGACGAGAGGGGGCAGGCGAAGACAGGCGGAGGGGAGGGACCGAGAGGGTGAGAGGGAGGAGAGGAGGATTGGGGGAAGGAAGAGGTAAGGAGGGGCGGGGGGGGAGGGGGGGGGGGAGCAGGGGATGGACGAGGAGGGGACGGGAAGGAAAGAGGGCGGACGGGGGAGGAGGCGGAGACGACGAGACGAGGAAGGGGAAGGACGGGGAGGGAGGGGAGAGGGAAGATCGGGGAGAGGGTGAGGGAGGAGGAGCAGGAACAGGGAGGAGGGTGGGGAGGCGGGAAGGAAGTAGGAGACGGGAGAGGAGCAGGAGGAGGTGAGAGGGGAGATGAGACGGGAGGTGATGAGTGATGGTGATGTTGAGGGTGGAAGAGAGAGGGGGAGGAGGGGGGGGGGGAGAGGGATGAGGAGGGAGAGCAAGGGGGGGGGGAGGGGGAGGGAAAGCGAGAGAGGGGAGAGGGGGGGGGGGGGGGGAGGGGGGGGGGCAGAGGGAAATAAGGGGGGGGGTAAGGGGAGTGATGGTAAGAGGATGAGGGAAGAGAAGAGAGGGGAAGCAGTGTAGTAGGGAGAGGGAGGAGGGATAAAGAGGGAGGGGGTGAGAAGGAGAGGGAAGAGAGACGGAGCGAGACGGGCGGGGGGGAGTGGGAGGGGGAGGAGGAGAGGGCACAGGACGGGGGATTGGCGAGAGAGATGGGGAGGACGAGGTAGAAGGAGGGACAAGAGAGAGGGAAGGAGACAGGGAGGGGGGGAAGATGGAAGGGAGGGGGGGGGGCGGTGGAGAGCGGGGGAAGAGCAGGAGGGACGAAGAGGGGGGAGAGAAGAGGAGGAGAAGGGGAGGAGGGAAGGGGAGTGAGGACAGGAAGGGACCATGGGAAGACGGACGACGGGGGCAGGGCGGGGGGGGAGGGGAGAGGGGGAGGCGAAAAGAGACGGAGCGAGAAGGAAGAGGGCAGGGGCAGGTCGGAGGGCAGGGGGGCGCGTGGGGGGAGGAGGCGGGGAGACGACGAGAAGAGGACGGAAGGGCGGGGGGGGGCGGGGGAGAGGAGGAAGGGGGGGGGGGAGGGGAGGAGGGAGGAGGAGAGCGAGACGAGAGAGGAGGGGGGGGAGAGAGAGACCAGAGAAGGAGGAGGGGGAGAAGGTCTTAAGGACCTGGCGGCAGGATTGCGGAGGGGAAGGAGGGGGCGGGGACGGGGGGAGGATGGGAAGAGACGGAGAGGAAGGAGGCACAAGGAGGGGGGGGAGGAGGGAGGCAGACTCGGGCGGGGGGAGGGGCGAAGGGGGGGGGACTGGGAGGGGAGAGGGGAGGACTGGGGGATGGGGAGGAGTGGAGGCAAGGGAAGGAAGGGGGGGGAGGGGCGGGGAGAAGGAGGGACGAGAGGGAGGGGCGGGGAGGGGGGGGGGAGGGAAGGGGCGGGAGGGGATGGGTAGGAGCACTGGGGGAGGGGACCGAGAAGGGGGGAGGGGTGAGAACGGGGACGGAAGGGGATGGAGCGAAAAGGGGGGGGAGAGGAGAGCGGGGACGGGGCGGAGGAGAGAAGGGGGGGAGGGGGAGGAGGGGGCGAGAGGGGCCGCGGAAGAGGGTGATGGCGACAAGGGGACGAGGAAGTGAGGCAGAGAAGGACTGATGTAGAGGGACGGGGAGACGGAGAAGGACGGGAGGCGAGAGAGCAGGGGATGGACCCGGAGGATCGTCGGAGGGGAGGAGGGGAGAGGGGATGCGCAGGAGGAGGGAGGCGGGAGGAGGGGGGAAAGGGAGAGGGGAGAAGGGGATGAGGAAGGGGGATGAGAGGGGTCATTACGGGGGAGCACGAGAGGAGGAGGGGGGAGGAGAGGGACCGAGCGGAGGGAGAGGAGAGTGGCAAGTGAGGGGGGAGTGGGGAGGCGGGGGAGGGAGGGACGGAGGGAAGAGTGAAGGATGGGGGGGGGGGGGAGGGAGGCGAGAGAAGGGAGGGGACAGGGTGGAAAAGCGGAGGGGAGGGGAGAGGGTAGGAGGGGAGAGGGGGAAGAAGACCTAAGGGGGGTGAGAGCACGGGAGAGCGAGGGGATCGAAGCGGGAGGGGGAAGAGGTAGATGCGGAGTGGAACGGCTAATGACCGGCAGATACCAGGGGGAATGGCAGAGGGGGAAAAAGCGGGAGTAGGGGGGGACCGACGGGGGGGGAGAAGGGGGGCGGAGGACGGGGGGGGGAGCGGGAAAGAGAGGCCGGGGAGAGGGGGGGAAAGAGGAAGAGGGGAGAGAGGCGATAGGGGGGGGGAGGAGGGGAGGATGAGGGAAGGAGTCGGGGGCGGGGGAGGGGGGGGGGAGAGGAGGGGCAGGAAGAGGAAGGGGATCGAGGGGGGGAGGAGACAGGGAAGGGAGCGAGAGTACGGGCGGCCGGAACGGGGAAGGCGAAGAGGGGGACGGGACGGGGGGGGGGGAGAGGGGGGAGGCGGGGGGGGGAGAGAGGACGGGGCGGGGATACGCGGGAGGAGGGGGGAGGAGAGAAACGGGCCGGGGAGGGGGGAGGAGGAGGAGCGGGGGAAGACAGAGAGGAGGAGGACGAGGATCGGGGGGAGAGGGGCAGGAACGAGGGAGGGGAGGTGGGAGGGGGGGGACGGAGGAGGTATGACGGGGACGGAAGGAAGAGGCAGGGGGAAGGAGCACTAGGGCGTGAGAGGAGGAAGGGGGGAGCGCGGGAGGAGAGGGAGGAGCGGGGGGAGGGAGAGAAGGCGGAGGATCGATCGGGGGGGGAGGGAGAAAAAGGAGAAAGGAAGAGGAGCGAGGATGAGGAGGGTGGAAGGAGGGAGATCAGGGGGGAGGAGGAGTCGAGAGGGGGAGAAGAGGCGGAGAGGAGACGGCGGAGGAGAGTGGGAGGGGACGAAGGGGAGGAGAGGGCGGGGGAGGAGGGAAGGACGCGTCGGGCGAGGGGGGGCTGCAGGCGATAGAGAGGGGAGGAGGAGCGGGGAAGGGAGAGGAAGCGGCGACGGAGAAGAGCGAGGAACGGACGAGCAGGAGAAGAGAGCAGAGGGACTCGAGGAGGATGGATGGAGGGGGGGGGGGGGAGGGGGAAAAGGGGGAGGAAGATGTAGTGGAGGGAGAGAGGGAGGAGGAGAGAGATGGGTGTGACGGGCGGGAGGGAAGGACAGCAGCGGGGAAGGGAAGGAACGGGCGAAGAGGGAAGAGGGGGAAGGGGGAGGCAGAGGGAAGGGACGGCAGAGGGGAGGAAAAGGAGGAGGGGGGAAGGGGGAGGGGAGAGGGAGGAAAGGGAGGCAGGGGGAAGAGGAGGGGAGATGGGGGGGGAAGGGGGGCGAGGGAGAGGAGGGGGACGGAAGGGGAGAGAGAGGGAGCTGGGGAGGAGCACGGGAGGGAGAACGGGGGGAGAGGGGACGAAGGGAAGGGGGAGAGAGGACAGAGGGGGGTGAGGGAGGAGGACGGGAGAGGGGGGGGGAGGGAGAGGGGAGGGAGAATGGGAGAAGGTGGGCTGAGAGAAGGATCGGAGAGCGAGTGGGGGAGATGGGGACGGGACGGATGGGAGAGAATGTGGATGGATGGAGGGTGAGGGAGGACGGGGAGAGAGGCGGGGGTGACGGGGAAGAGGGAGAGACGGGAGATTTAATGAGAGGGGAAGTGGGAAGGGGCGAGAGGGACGGGGGGAAGGAAGGGGAGGGGGGAGGCGGATGGGGACGAGAGAGAAGGAGGTTGGGAGACGCGGGGAGGAAACAAGAGGGGGGGGAGGGGGGCGGAAAGAGAAGGGCAGGGACGAAGGGGAGGGGACGGAGGAGGGAAGGGGGGGGGGATGAGACAGGACGGGGGGAAGCGGAGGAGGGAGAGGGGGAGGAGATGACTGGGCGGGAGGAGGGGGGGGGGGAAAGGGGGGTTGGCGAGAGTAAGGGGGAGGAAGAGGGGGGAGGAGACGACACACAAAAATAGCAAGGAGCGGGGGACGGTGGGGGATGGGGAGGGACGGGAGGGCAAAGAGGAGGGGTGTGGGGATAGAGGGAGGGGAGGAGGATTCGAGGAGAGAGGAAATGGTGGAGAAGATGTGAGGGGTAGAAAGAGGGGAGAGCAGAGGAGCGGGAGCGGAGGGGGGGAGAGACCGAAGGCAGGGGCGGGGAGGATGACGATACGGAAAAGAAGGAGAGGGATCGGAGGCGGGAGGGGGGATCAGGGGGGAGGGGGGGGGAGGGGAAACGATGGAGAGGGAGAGAGAGGCGGAGAGGGAGGGGGGATGAGAAGAGGGAGGGGAGGGAGAATGCGACTGGACGGGGGGGGAAGGAGGGAGGGAGATGGGAAGGACAAGGAGGAGAGGAGAAGGCAGGGAGAGAATGGGAGGGGGCCGTAGCAGAGAGGGAGGAGAACGGGAGAGAGAGGATGTAGTGAGGGGATGGGGGAGAGATGGGAGGGTGGAGGAAAATGCGGGGGGGAAGGGGCGCGGGGGGGAGAGAAGGGGGGGGCAGGGGCGATGGGGGAGATGAGGGGATGGAGAGGGAGATGAGAGGGGACGTGAGGCGGAGGAGGAAGAGAGAGGGATGGAGGGGGGGAGGGGTGGAGAGGAGGGGGGGGAAAGGGGAGATAGATTGAGGGGGGGAGTGGGGGAGGGGAGGGAGGGGAGGGGGTGCGGGGAAGGGGAGAAAGGGGAGAGACAAGGGGGGGGGCGGAGGAGGGGGGGAGAGAGAAGGAGGAGGCGGGAATGAACGAGGAGGCAGGGGGGCGAGATGGGGAGGGGACTGTGGGAGGAGGTGAAGGCACGGGGGTGGAGGGGAGGAGGGGGAGATAAATAAACACACCCATACCACAAATCCGGGAGGGATGGAAGAGAGGAAGAACGCGAAATGGAAGAGGGGAAAGGAATGACGTGAAACGGGCGAGGGGGAGAGGAGGGGGAGGGACTGAGGGGGGAGGAGAACAGGGGGAACGCGGCGGGGTAAGAGAAGCGGGGCATAGAGGAGGAGGATAAGAGGAGAAACGCAGAGGCAGAGAGAGGGTGACGCAGTGAGGGACGCAGGGGGTGGGAGAGGGAGGATGGAGAGTAGACGAGGAAAGAAAGGAGGGGCAGGGAGAGATGAGGGCGGGAGGAGGGGGGTAGCGGAGGGGGCGGATGGGGGGGGACGGAGGGGAGAGGGAGAGAGGGAGGGGGGAGAGGAGAGCGCGGGAGGTGTGGGAGGGCAGTGAGGGAGGTGGATGGGGGGGGGAAGGAGGGAGGGGGAGGAGAGGGGGGGGTGAAATGAGGGGGGAGAGGGAGGGGGGGAGGGGAAGGAAGCGCGAGGAAGGGGGAGGGGGGAGGGGTCGAACGGGGGGTGTGCCGGGGCGAGTGCGGGGATGGAGGAGAGGAACGTGGAGAGGAGAGGAGGGGGGGGATGAGAGGCGATAGGGGAGGAGAGGAGGAGAGGAGAAATGCGGGGGGGTACGAGCGGGAGATTATGGAGGAGGGATGGTGCGGTGGGGGGAGGGGGCAAAGACATGGGGAGAGGAGGGGAGGGTGACAGAAGATGAGGGAGGATGAATGTGGGAAAGGGGGGAAGGTGGGCAGAGCAGGGGGGAGGGAGAGAGTGGATAGGAGAGGGAAGGTAAGGAAGTAGAAGAGGGAGGAGGGGTGGGAGGGGGGGAAGGGGGGAAGGAAGGGGAGAGGGGGGGGAGGAAGAGGGGGGAGGAGAGGGGGAGGGGAGAGGGGAGGGAGTAGAAGGTGGAGAGGGGGGGAGAGAGGGGGAGAGGGATAAGGGTAAGGGGATCGCGTGGGTCGGGGATGAAGGGGAAGAGAGGAGGGGCGGGGGCAGAGAAGGGAGAGGAACGGGCATCGGGAGAGGGGGGCAGAGGCGTAGGGCAAAGACGGAGAGTGGGAGGCGAAGGGGGGGGGGGGAGGAAGGGGGAAAGGGGGGAGAGGGAGGGAGAAAGGGGGGAGAGAGAAGGGAGAGGAGGGAGGGGACGGAGGAGGGGGAGGGGGGGAGTAGGGGAGCTTGAGGGGGGAGAGGAAGGAGACGAAGGGGGAGGGGGAGGATAGAGGGAGGTAACGGGAGCAGGGAGGGCAGAGGATGGCAGGGGAGGGGGGGAGTCGGGAGCGGAGGGGGAGAGGGAGAAGAAGAGAGGATGGGGGAGGACGGGGACGTAACGCGAAGGCCGGAGATGAGGGGGAGGAGAGACGGTACGGTAGGCGACCGGGCGTGGAGGGGGGAGAAAGCGGGGGGCTCGAGGGTAAGGGGGTGGGGGGGGGGAGGATAGGAGGGGAAGGGGGGCAATGAGAGGACGAGAGAATGGGGGGGCGGGACGGGGGGGAGGAGCGGAGAGGGTGAGGAAGAAGGAGGAGAGATAGGGGGGGACGGGAAGGAGATAGGGACGGGAGAGGCAAGACGAGGAGAGTGGAGGGGGGGACGGAGGAGGGGGGTGCGGAAGGGGAGGAGGAGGGAGAGGGGGAAGGGAGGGAGAGATAGGAGAGAGGGGAAGGGGGGAGAGGGGAGGTGGGAGGGGGGGGAATGGCGGGAGGGGAGGGAAGAGATGCGGAGGCGAGGGAGGGAGGAGGAGAGGGGGGGGGGGGGGAACTAAGGGCGGCGGACGCGGGAGAGGCGGATCGCACGACGGGGAGGAAGACTGGGGGATGGATGAGAAGGGAGGGGAAGAGGGATGGGAGGAAGGGGGGGGGATAGAGGGGGGAGAGGCGAAGGCAAAGGGGAGAGGGGGGGGATGAGGAAGAGGAGGGGAAGGAGGGAGGGGACGATGAGAGAGGGAGGAGAAGGGTGAAGGCAGGAGGGAAGGGGGATGTGGTGAGGGGAGGGGGTGAGGGAGGGGGGTGGGAGGGGAAAGGGGGAGGAGGAAGGAGGCGGGATGGAGGCAAAAGGATGGCAGAGGGCAGATGGGAGGAGGGGGGGGAGGGAAGAATTCAAGGGAGAGGGGAGGTGGGGGGATCGAGGGGGCGGGAAGGGAGGGGGAACGGGCAGGCAAAGAAGAGTGGGGAGAGGGGAGAAGGGGGGGGGGATGAAAGGGAGGGTTGGGGCGCGACGGGGAGATGCAGGAGGGCAGAGGGAGGGGACAGAGAGGAAGATTGAGGGACATATGGGAAGGGGGGATGTGATAGAGAACGAGAAAGGCTGGGAACTGGACGCGGGAGGGAGGGGGGAGGGGGGGGAGGGGGGGCAAGGGGGAGGGAAAAGGGGCAGGGGCAGACGGGTGGGGAGGGGGGAGCGAGGGAGGAGGGGAGGAGGGGGAGGAGGAGCGGTCGATCGGAGGATGAGGAGGGGAGGACCATATGAGGGGGTAGAGGGAAACAGGAGGAGCGGGGAGGGGGAAGCGCGGGAGCAACAAGGAAGAATAGGGCAGAGGGGGAGGGGAGATGGACGAGGACGAGACGGAGGATGGAGAGGAGGAAGGGAGGGGAGGGGGACGGGTGGAGAGGCGGGGGAGGAGGAAGGGGGAGAGGAGGGAGGGAGCGGGGGGGGGGGGGGGAGAGGAGGAGGGGGGAGGCAGGAGGACGAGCATGGGGAGATGGGGGAAGATGGGCTGGGAGAGCAGGGAAACTGGGAGGAAGAGAGAGGGAGCAGAGAAGAGGGGGAGCGGGTGCGTGATGGGAGGGAGGGGGGAGAGGGGGGGGGAGGGGAGAGAGGGGTGGGGGGGGGGGGGAGGGGAGAGGCAAGAAGAGGGCGGACGAGGGGATCGGGGAGAGAGAGGGAGAGACGGGGGGGGAGAGGAGGGGAGGAGGAGGGAGTGAGGAGGGAGAGGAGACGAAGGGCGGGGAAGAGGATGGGGGGAGGGATGGGGGCGAGCATGGGGGAGAGGCGGCCGGACGGGGGGATCGTGAGGGGAGGTGAGGGCGAGGAGGGTGGGGGAAGGACGGAGGGAGGGCAGGGAGGGGCGAATGGAGGCGGGGGGAGAAGGGAAGAGAAGGGGGCGGATACGTGAATAGGGGGGGACGTCGGGAGGCGGGATGGGAGGGATGCAGGAGGAAGAGGAGGATCGCGTAGAACGCGAACGGGGACGACTGGGGAAGGGGAGGGGGGACTAGGAGAGTGGAAGGGACAGGGGGGAGGAAGGGGCGGAGTGGAGAGGACGGGAGGGGGGGGGAGGGAGGATAAGGGGGGGAGGGGGGGGGGAGGAGAGGAGGGGGGATGCAATCCATACACACTCAAAGAACGCGCAGGAGGGGGAGGAGAGAGAAGGGGGGTATGGGACCGAGCAGGGATGGATTGGGAGGGGGAGGAGAAGTGAGGGTGGAGGAGGGGTGAAGGGGGGAGAAGAGAGGGGTGGACGGGGAAACCGGGGAAGGGGAGGGCGGTAAGAGGATGGACGGACGGTGTGCGAGTGTGGAGAGAGGGAGAGAGAGGGAAGGGGGGGGGACGGGTTGACGAGAAGACCCGGGAGAGCAGGTGGGAATGGGAGGAGTGGCAGGCGGGGGGAGGATTGGGGGGAGGCGGGTGGGAGAATTAAGGAGGGTGGGGGGAGAGTGTGGCGAGGAGGGGCGGGGCAGGGACAGAGGAGGCAGAGAAAGGGACGAGGGGAGGAGGAGGGAGAGCGCAGGGGGAGGGGAGGGGGCGAGGGAGGGACGAGGAAGAGGGGAAGGGAGGGGACAACGGAGGAAGGGGGAGAGGGGACTGAAGAGAGGGGCGGGGCATGGAGGAAGACTGGATGGGGGCAAGAGGGGGGGGGGGGAGGGAAATGAGAGGGCTAGGGGGCTCGAGGAGAGGAAGGATAGGGGGTGAGGGAATAGGGGGGGGGACAAGCAATGTGGGGGAAGAGAGTGGAAGGGAGGGGGAGGAGACCGGGCTGAAGAGGAGGGGGGAGGGCACTGGAGGGGGGGGGAGCAGCAAAAGGGGGCGAGCGAGGAGGGGGCAGGGGATGAGAAGGGCGCGTAGATGGAGGGGCGGAGGAGTGAGATGAATATAGGGCGGAAGAGGAAAAGTAGGAGGGGGGGACGAAGGGGACGCGTGCAGGGAGGGGGGAGACAGAACGGGCGGGACGGGAAGAGGGGAGGAGGGGAGGGACTGAGAAACAGAGGGGGGCGGAAGGGGGAAGACGGAAGGGGGAAGAGAACCGAGGGGGGGAAGGGCGAGGGGGAGAGAACGGGTGACCGAGGGGTCGGGATGAGGGATGGCGTGGGGGGCAGGGGAGGAAGGAGGGGAGAGGGGGGAGAGAAGGGAGGCGGAGAGGCAGCGGGAACGAGGTGAGGAGCGAGAGTATAAGAGGGGAGGAAGGGATGGGAGGGGACAGCAGTGAGAGGGAGGGGGGAAAGGGACAGTGGAGAGGGGGGATGAGGAGGGAATAAAGAAGGAAGAGGGGGGGGAGGAGTGGGGGGGGGTGGCGAGGGCGGTGGGGGGATAAGATGGGAGAGAGGGGGGAGGGAGGAGGAGGGAGGAGCGGAGGGGGAAGGGAGGCAGAGGGAGACGGACGAAGGGCGGGGACCGAAGCAGAGCAGGAGGAGGGGAACGGACGGAGAGAAAGGGGGGAGCTGAGCAGGGGGAAGAGGGAGGGAAAGGGAGGGAAGGGGGGAGGAAGGGGAGATGAAATCGCATGAGGGGGGTCAGACTGGGGGGGATGAGGAGGAGGGGGGAGAAGGGAGGGGAGAGGGGAAAGTAGACGGGGGAGGAAGAGGGGGGGGGGTAAGGCAGGGAGATGGGGGGGGCGACTTTCCGGGGGGGAAGAGGGTGGGGACTGTAGGGGGGGTGGGAGGGGCATAAGAGAGGGATGGGGGGAGGGGGATTGGGGGAGGGGAGGGAGTAGGAAGAGGACTGAAATGGAGGGGGAGGGGGGATGAGAGAAGGGGGAGGGGGGGGAGAGGAGTAGGAGGGAGTAGGGAGAGGGAGGGGGATGAGAAGAAGAGGAAGGGAACCGGGGGAGGGGTGGGGGCGGGAGGGGAAGAGAGATGGAGGGGGAAGAGAAGCAGGAGGAAGGGCGGGAGGGGGGGGGGGAGGAGGAGCAAGGAGGGAGGGACTATAGAGGGAGGGGGGGGGAGGATGCGAGGCGGAGAGGGGGGAGGGAGGGGGGAAGAGGGGATGAGGAGGAGAGGAGTGACCGGGGTATTGATCGGAGAGCGTTGAGGGGTGGGGATTTGGAGAGAACGTGGAGATGGAGAGTGGGGGGACGCGGGGGGGGAGGGGATGAGGGGGGGCAAGGGGAAGAAGGGGGGTTGGAGGGGCGCGTGATGGCAACGGATGAGAGGGGGGACAAGGAGGGGAAGAGAAGAGGGCGAGAGTGAGGAGGTGGGATGTTGGGCAGAGGGAGGAGGAGGGAGAGGAGTAGGGGTAGAGGAAGAGCGGAAGAGAGGAGAAGGAGAGGAGGAGACAGGGGCTAGGGCGAGGAAGGGGGGCAAGGCGCGAGTGGGGGACGGATGCGGTGGGCGGATGGCGTATAGAGAGGGGATGAGTGGGAGAGAGGAGGAGAGGAGGGGAGGGAGGGAGGAGCGAGAGGATAGAGGGGAGGCGAGAAAGAGAGGAAGCGAGGTGACGAGGAGGTGGGGAAGAGTGGGAGGGGGGGATGGATGCGGGGAGGAAGGAGGGGATAGACAAGAGGAGGGAGGGCGAGGGGGGAGGGGAGGGAGGGAGAGGGGGGGGGGGGGGGAACGGGGGGGAGTGGGGATGGAGGGGGATAGAGGGAGGGACGAGGGGAGGGGAGAGGGGCAGAGAGCGGAGGGAGGGGGGACGAAGGGCAGAACGCAGGCAGGAGGATGATGGGAGGACGGGGACCGGAGAAGGGGAGAGCGAGGGGGGACGTCGGAGGGGGAGAGGGGAGGAAGAGGCGAGGGGGGGGGAGGAACGAGTAGGGGCAGATGGAAGGGCGGAGGGCGGGGTGAGTGGTGAAGGGGAGGAAGGGAGAGGAGGAGCGGAGGAGGAGGGGGGAGGTGGGGGGGCACGAGAGACGAAAGCGGGGAGGATGGGGCGGGGGACGGGGAGAGAGACGAGGGGGGGGGCAGGGGGGGGAGAGAGAGGAGGAGGGGGGGGGGAAGGCGGGACAGGGAGGGAGAGAGCGGAGGAGATGGGTAGGGTGACGGTATTGGGCGTCGCGGGAGAGGGCGCGGAGAGGGGCGAGCGAGATAGACGTGGGGGAGAAGCGAGACAGAAGCGAGGGGAGGGGGGAGAGGAGGGGGGGGGAGAGGGATGGGGGGGACGTGAAAGTGGGAGGAGAGATGGAGGGGATGGGCGGCCGAGAAGGGGTCGAGATGGCGGAAGACGGACGGGGGGCACGAGGGAGAGGGCTAGGACGGCTGGGAGGGGGAAGAAGGAAGGGGGAGGACGGAAGGGGAAAGGAGAGGGGGCGAGACGAGGATGGGGGGGGGGAAGAAGGATGGGGGAACGGGAATAAGGCACGGGAAGCTGGAGGAGAGCGAGGGAGACGAGGGGCAGGAGGCAGACTGACGAATGGGGGGGAGGCGAGAGGGGGGGAGGAGAGAGGAGGGCAGAGAGAGGGAGAGGGGGGTGCACGAGAGGAGAGGGGGGGAGAAGGAGGGGGAACGGAGAACGGGAGGGCGAGGGAGGAGGGAGAGAGGGCGTGTAGGATGAAGGAGGGGGGGATAGGATGGAGGAGGGGGAGGGCGGCGGGAGGGATGAATGGAAGCATGAAGAGGAGAGACGGAGGTATGGGGAGGGAACGGAGGAGGGGGAGGTGGGAGAAGGGGATGGGGTGGAGGGGGCGAGGGAGGAGCGAGACTGTGATATGTGGGACTTCGAGGAAGAGAAAAAGGAGAGGGGGGAGGAAGGGGGGCGGAGGGGAGAGGAGGAGGAGATGGGGGGGAGAAGAGGGAGGGGGAACGGGAGGTGGAGGGAGCGGGCAGGAAGGGGATCCAAGAGGGGGAGGGAGAGGGGGGAAGGGGACAGACGGCGAGGGGGGAGAGAGAGAGCTAGACGGGGGAGGGAGAGGGGGGGGAGGATGGGGACAGGGAGGGAGGAGAACGAGATGGAGCATGGTGGGGCGGGCAGGAGATGGGAGGGAGGATAGAAGAGGAGGGAGGGGAGTGGGGAGAGGACTGGCGGAGGGGAGGCGGGGGGGGAGGAAGAGGAGAAACGGGCAGGGAGGGGGGAGGGGGAGGGAAACGACGGGGAGAAAGGAGTAAGGGGGTGGGACGAGAGTGATGAGGGCGCGGAGTAAGAAGGGGGGATGGATGGGAGGGCACGGGGGGGGAGAGAAAGGGGGGTGAGATGAATAGGAGAGGGGGGGGTAGGGGGTAGGAGAAGGGTACGGGAGTGGGAGGCGGATGGAGAACAAGGAACTGGGGACGGAGAGGGCGGAGGGAGTGAGGTGGGGGTGGGGGGGGGGGGAGAAGACTCGCGAGAACAGAGACGGAGAGGGAGGTCGAGGGAGTAGATGGGGGGGGGGGAAATGGGGAGGGAGAGGCGGGGGGGGTGAGGGGGGCGTAAAGGACGGAGAGGGTAAGGGGAAGGGGGGAAGATAGATGGAGCAGGGGAGGAATGGGAGGAGGGGAGGGATGGGGGGATCGGGAACGGAGCGGCAGCATGGGGGGCGGGAGGGGATGGAGGGAGAGGGGGTGAAAAGACACGGGAGGCGGGGGGGAAAGGCAAGGGGGGGGTGGGGACGGGGAAATATGCATCACGCGAGAAGGGGTAGAGAGATGAGGACGAGGCGGGGAGGAGAGGAGAAGGAAGGGGAGGGAACTAGGGGAGGGAAGCGGATGGGACAGGGAGGAGGTGGGGGGGAGGGAAGGTGGGGGGGGGGGAGGGGGAGGATAGGGGAGAGAACGGAAAGTGGAAGGTGAAAGGGGGGAGATGGCAAAGATGAGAGGACGGGGGAAGGATATGGGATGGGAGGGGGTGGGGGGGAGATAGAGGGGGATAAGAGTAGGGGGCAGGGAGGGGAGTGGGTGAGGAGAGAGGGAGGGGGGGAAAGAGAGGGGGAAGAGCGAGGGAGTAGAACGGGGAGAAAGGAGGGGGGGGAGGGAGAGGAGCAGAGGAATTTAGGGGGGGAGGAGGCGGGGGGGGGGACGGGTGAAGGGGGAGAGGTAGCAGGGAAGGCGGAAGGGAGGGGGGAGGGAGGGGAACGGAAGGGTATGTGAGGGGCGGGAGGGAGTAGGGAGACGGAGAGGAGAGGGAGAGGAAAGAGACGGGAAGAGGTGGGATGACGCGCGATGAAGGAAAGAAGGATGAGAAGCGGTGAGAAAGGGAGTGAGGGCGGCGGAGGAAGGGGGTGGAGGGTCAGGCGGGAGGGAGGGGAGGGCAAGGATGAGACGAGCGGCGGGAAGGGGGGGGGACGGAGGGATGGGACAGGGGGCAGGGAGCGAGAGAGAGGAGACAGGGGTAGAGGGGAAGGAGGACGAAAAGAAGGGGGAAGGGAAAGAAGGAGGCGTGGAGGGAGGGGGGACGGAGGAGAGAGAGGGAAAGATTGGCCGGAAGGAGACGGGGAGGGAGAGTAATGGAGGGATGGGGACTGGAGCTGGTGGGAGAGGAGGGGAGGGGGGGATGGGCGGGGATAGGAGAGGGGGAGGACGAGGGATGGCAGAGCGGACGAGGGAGATGGGCAAGAGAGGGGGAGAGGGGAGAGGGGGAAGGACTATCCAACAAGGGGGAATGAGGGGCAGGGGGGGGAAAGATAGAAGGCAGAGGAGGGGGCGGGGGAGGGTACAGGAGAGGGGACGGGAGGGGGGCTAGGAAAGGAGGGGAGGAGAGGAGGGAGGAGGGGGCGGGGGGATGGGAAGACGGTAGATAGTGGAGGGGAGGGCGTAGGGGAGGAGGGGGACGGATACGGGAGGCGAGAGGGGGGGGGGCGTGATTGGAGGACGGGACGGAGAGAAGGAGGGGATGGAGTGGAGGGACGGGGGGAGAGAATGGGAACGGAGAGGGGGAGGGGGAAGGAGGGGAGGGAAGGTGAGGGAGGGGGGTGGGGGGACGAAGCCGGGAAGCGTGGAGTGGAGAGAGGAGGCCGAGAGGGGATGGAGGAGAGGTGAGTGTGGAGGGGAGGAGGGGAAAGAGGAAAAGGCGAGGGGGAGGGGAAGGGGGGAGACGGAGACGGGGGGGGAGGGCAGAGATGGAGAACGGGAAGAGAGGAGGCGTAGGGAGAAGAAGGGAGGAGAGGGAGGGGGAGCGGGAGGGATGGCAGGAAGGAAGAAGGGGAGGGAAGAGGAGAGAGGAAGGAGAAGGGGGAGGGGAGGCAGGGGGGAAGGGGGAGAGGTGAGGAGGGGGGGGGGGGGAGTAGAAGGAGATGAGATGAGGGGTTCGAGGAAGGAATATCAGGGACGGTGAGGGATGGGTAGGCGGGAGGGGGGGAGGGAATAAATGGCGGCGGGCAGAGAGTGAGACGGGGGAGAGGGGAGAGGAGCAGAGGGGACGGGAGCGGGAGGGAGGGAGTAGGGGGGAGGACTGGGAGAAGGGGAGGATTGGAAGGAGGGAACACAAGAAGGGGAGTGGGAAAAGGGAGGAGAGGGAGAAGTGAGGGGAGAGGGAAGGAGAGGGATGGAGAGAGAGGGGAGCGGGGGAAGCGCAAGAGGAGGCGAGGAGAAGGGAGGAGGGAGACGGATAGGAGAGGGAGAGGGTGAGAGTGAGGGGGCGGGGGGGAGTGGAGGGGGGTGGAGAAGGAAGAGACGGAGAGAGGAGGGGAGATGAGTGGGGAAGGGGGAGACGATGCGGCGATGGGTGGGGCAGGGAGGGGAGCGGGGGAGGGGAGAGCGGGCAGAGCGACGAAGAGGGGGAGGGGATTCGAGAGGGGCGGGGGGACGAACGAGAAAGGGGTGGGGAAGGAGGGGGACAGAACGGGGCGAGGGGGAGAGAGGGTGGGCTGGGACGGGAGGGGAAGAGGGGAAAGAATGAGTCGAAAGACGAGGGTGGCGGGGGGGAGGGGGGAGACGGCGAGAGGATGAGGGACGGGAGGGAGAGGAAGGGGCAGCGAGGGGGGGGGGAGGGGGGGAGGGGAGGAGGAGGGGAGAGGGAGACGGGGAGAGGGGGAGACTGGGGAAGGAGGAGCAGAGAGAGAGAGGGACAAGGTGGGGGAGGGGGGGGGGGGTGGGACGTAGGAGGACGAGGGGGGGAGAAGGCAGGATAAGATGAGCGGGCGGGGAGGACGGCCGGGAGAGGGGGGGGGGGGATGGGGTGAGGGGAGGGGGGAGGGGGATACGGAGGGGAGGAGAGAAGAGGGCAGGGGAGAGGGGAGCGAGGTAGGCAGCGGTGGGGGGGGAGACAGGAAGAGGATAGGGACAGGGAGGGAGAGGGAGGTGTGAAGAGGAGGGAGGAATTGGGAGTGGGAGACGCCGACGGGGGAGGGGAGGAGGGGAGACGGGGGTGGAGCGGGGGAGGGTAGGAGGGAGGGGGGCGCGGATGGAGGAGGACGGGATCGGGGGGAAGGAGGGGGGGGAGGGAAAGGGATGGAGGGAAGGTGGGGGGAGCGAAGGGGATGGGGAGGATAGAGGGTCAGAGCGACAGGAAGGAGATGGATGAACGGATATAGGACGTGAGGGGGCAAGAGGGGGACCAGAGAGAGCGAGGGGGGGAGGACGGAAGGCGGGAGGGAACGGAACGAAGCGGGCGGGGGAGAGGAGGGCGAAGGGGGAGGGCGGGTGGAGGGGGGGGGAGGGCGGAGGGGGGGATGGGGGGGGGAGCAAAGGGGGGGAGGGGGGGGAGGAGGGGGGGAGGGGGGGGTAAGGGAGAGGACAGGGGGGAGAAAATGGAGGGGACGGAAGGTGGGAAGGGGAGGGGGGAGAGGGGCAGTAGGACGGGAGGACGAGAAGGGGCGGGGGAAGGGAGCGGGACGCGGGAAAAGGGCGGGAAAGCGGGGGAAGGGAGGGGAGAGAGGGAGAGAGGGAGGGAGGAGGGAGGGATGGAGATGTGGAGGGGGAGACGGGGGGGATGGTACCAACTAAAAGGGTGGGAGACCCCGGGGGGAATGGGAGGGGCGGGGAGAGGCGGGGGGGGGGGGATGATAATGGAATGCGGCAGGGGGAGAGGAGGCCGGGCAGGTAGGGGAGGGGGGGGGATCGGGGATGAGATGGAGCACGGGGAAGGGAGACTGGAGGGGGAACGAGGAGGGGAGCGGGGGAAGAGAGGGGGGAGGGGGGAGGAGGGGATGGAGGAGAGGGGAGGGGAACGGACAGGAGGGGGAAGCGCTGTATAGAAAGGGGAGGGAGGGGAAAGGGCGGGAGATAGATGAGGCGGAGTAGGCGAGCGATAGAGGGGATAAGGGGAAAGGAGGAAGGAGACAGAGCAGGGGAGAGAGGGAGGAGGAGGAGGGGAAGGGGAGAGATAGAAGGGAAGAGAGAGCTTGGGAGGGGGGGGGGATTGAGGAAGGCAGGGGGAGCACGGGAGAGGAGACGGGAGGGGGAGGAGGATGGAGAGTAAGGTAGGGGGAGGGAGAGGGGGGCGGGGAAAATGGGAGGGGGACTGGGAGGGAAGGAGGGAGGACATGAAAAAGAACGGCGATCGAACAGGGGAGGGAGGCGAGGCGAGCGCGAGAGGAGCAGGGGGAGAGGGGTGGAGGGGGGGGGGGGGGGGGGAGAGGGGAGCACGGGGGGCCCGAGGGGAGGAATGAGGAGGGGGAGGATCAGCGAGAGGGGGAGACGATGACGGGGGGGGGGAGGGATGGGGGAGCCGATTCGGTGAGCACGAGGGAAGGGGGGGGGGAACATGAGGGGTGAAGGGGAGCAGAGGGGAGGGGACTAGGGGAGAGCGGACGGGGGGGGGGAGAGAGAGAGTGAGAGTTGGGGGGCACAGGTGAGCAGAAGGAGGGAGGGCGGGAGCAGGACGATGGAATAGAGGAGTAGGGGGGAGGGGGGGGGGAGGGGAGGAATGGGAGAAACGGACGACGGGGGAGGGAGATGGGGAGAAATGGACGGGAGGGGAGAGGAACGAGAATCGTGGAGCCCGGAGGGGGAGGACGAGAAGGATAAGGGGAAAGGGGTGAAAGGCGGGACTAGATGGGGGTAAGGGGGAGGAATAGATGGAGAAGGGGGGAGGATCGGCGACGGGGAAGTGTGGGGGGAACAAAGGCGGTAGGAGGAGGCGGGATGGGGAGAAGGTACACAGGGGAGCGGGGAGGGCGAGGAGGGGATGGGTACGAACGGGAAGGATGGGGGAGATGAGGGGAAGATGACAGAGAGAGAGAGAGTGAGAGCAGAGAGGCGGTGAGAGGAGAGGAGGAGGGAGGCGGAGGGAGGGTGGTGGGGGGTAGGAGGGATAGGGAGAGACGAAGAGGTCAAGCACGATGTGGACGGACGGGGACGGATGGGGGGGATGGGGAGTGAAGATGGAGAGGAAGAGGGAGGGGAGGGGGATGGAGGGAGAGGATGGGGAGATGGGGGCAGAGGGTAGAGCATGTGGGGGGGGGGAGGAGGAAGGGGAGGGAGAGGGGGGGATTAGAGGAGGGGAGGGAACGTGAGATGGAGGTGGGGGGGAGGAGGGGGTAGGGGAGGAGAAGGGCGAGGGGCAGATGCGGGGGAAGAGAGGGAGAAGGGGGGGATGTGGATGGAGGCGGGATGATGCGGGAAAGGGATGATTCCACGGGATGAGGAGGGAAGAGGAGAGGGGGGGTGAAAGGGGGGGGGGAAGGAGGTGAAGACGTGAAGGAGGAGAGGAAAGGGGGGGAGAGGATGACAGGGGGAGGAGGGGGGAGGGGAGGGGAGGATCGTGGGAGGAGGGGGGGGGAGATGGAGGGAAGGTGAGCGGAAGAGGGAGGGGATAGAACCTGGGGGGACAGAGGGGGAGAAGAGAGAGAGAAAAGAAGGCAGATGGCGAGAGGGGGCATGAGAATGAGGACAGAACAGGGGGGGGGGAGGGGGGTTGGAGGGGGGAACAAGGAGGGGGGGCGGGCAGGAGGAGGGTGAGGAAGGGGGAGAGGAGGGAGGAGGGGGGACGGGATAGGGAGGAGAAGGAGTGAACAGGGATGACGGGGCATGGGGAGGGACGGAGAGAGGACGTGGGAGTGCGGGGGGGAGGGAACGATGGACAGAATGCACGAGGGGGACAGGAAAGCAGGAATGGGAGGGGGGGGGGAGGAGGGGTAGGGGTGGGAGAGGAGGGGAGTTGGGAGAGATAAGGAGGAATGGGGCGAAGGGGGGGAGACGGGAGAACGAGAGAGAGGAGGAAGGTGAGAAGGAAAGGGGGAGCGGGAAGGGGAGAGAAGAGAGAAGAGGGGGGAGATACGAGGAGAGATGGGGGGGGTGGGAAGGGGGAGGGGAGGGGTGGGGGGAGAGAAATGGGGGGCGTGGAGGGCGGGGAGCGGTGGAAGGTAGGGACGGGAGGGGGGAGGAAAGAGGGCGAGGAGATTGGTGCGGGGAGAAAGCGATACGCGAAGGGGGGAGCGACAGGGGAGCGGGGAACGAACGTGCAAGGTGATGGGATGGGGAGCGCAAATGGGGGGGCAGGGAGACGGGAGGGGACAGGGAGGTAAAAGGCAGGGGAGGAAAGGAGCGAAGTGGGGGGAGAGAGAAGAGGACGACGAGAGGGAGATAGAGGGAACTCGATAGGGGAGGGAACGGCGGGGAGAGAGGAAGGGAGGAACGGGGGAGATGGGGGGAAGAATCGTGGGGAACAGCGGAGCTAGAGGGGGGTAGGGGAGGGGGGGAAGGGGAGGTGGGAGGGAGAGCGGATGGGGGAAAGAAGTAGAGGAGAGGAGGCCGAGACCGAGGAGAGGGAGGGGGAGGAGGGAGTCTGCGGAACGAACAGGTGGCGAGGGCAAGGGTGCGAGAGATGGACTAGAATGGGGGGGGAAGGTGAGATGGGGAGGGGGACGGGGGGGAGAAAGGGGGCGGACGGGAGAAGCGGTGGGAATGGGAGAGGGGGGCGGAAGGAGGTGGTGGGGAGGAGCACGCACGAAGGAGACGAAGGACGGAGGGGAAGATCGTGTAGGATAGGGAAGGGGGAGGATGGAGAGGAGGAGGGAAGGGGGAGGACGGGGAGGAGGGGAGGAGGGGGGGGGAGGAAGGAGAGGGCGAGGAGGAAGTGGGACGGACGAGGGGGAGAAGGGGGACACGAGGACGGGGGGGGAGAGCAGGGGGGGAGGAGGAGGGAGGGCGGAGACGGGAGCGGACTGATCCGAGGGGGGGATGAGAGACAGCAGGGAGGCATGGAGGAGGAATGCGCGGAGAAGAGGGACCATGAAGCGGAGGAGGAAAGGGGGCAAGAGCGGTAGGAGGGGGGAGCAGAGGGAGGAAGGGTACGGAGAGGAATGTGGAGGGGGAGGGGGAAAGGGGGGTAGGATGGGGGGGAGGGGGGCGGCAGAGGCGGCGGGTTTATAGGGGGTGGGGGGGGTAGACGGCGAGCACAGGCGCGAGATGCAGGTCTTGCGGTTCTACTACTTTTTTTTTTTTTTTTTTTTCCTCTCTTCTTTTTATTCATTTTTTTTTCTTTCTTTTTTTTTCTCTTTTTTCTTTCTTTTTCTCTTTCTCTCTTTATTTCTCTTTCTCTCTTTGTTTTCTCTTTTTTTTTCCTCTCTCTCTTTCTTTTTCTTTTTCTCTTCCTTCTCTTCTTTTTTCTTTTTTATTCTCTTTCTTTTTTCATTCTTTTCCTTTTTCCTTTTCTTTTCTTTCTTCTCTTTTTCTTTCTTTTCTTTTTTTTTCTTCTACTCTCCTCTCTTCCTTTCTGTTTTTCTTCATCTTTCTTCTTTTTTCTTTTTCTTTCTCTCTCTTTTCTCTTTTTTTTCTCTTTTCTCTTTCTTTCTCTTTATTTTCTTTCTTTTTTTCTTTCCCTTTTTTATCTTACTTTTTTCTTTTTTTTTCTTACTCATTTCTTTTTTTTCTGCTTCTCTTCTCAGTGGGTAATTAAGAATTTGTACTTAGGGGGGGAAGACTTTTTCTTTACACAACAAAATACTAAATTTTCAAGTACAGGGGGTCAACGCATCAATCATATCAGGATTAGTACAATTGAGTTATAGTATTATATAGCTCTGGGGGGGGGGAATTTATACCCCTCTTCCCCCCCTTAATTACGTCCCTGGCGCAAATCGGCCGAAGTCGAACATAATATTTCATTATTTTAATGCGAGTCGTCGGGGACCCAGATGCGTATCAGATAATCGGTGTTGGTGAGTGCGGCCCAATCCCTAATTAGGTTACGAGTTGTGCGGCACGGGTTTATGAGAGGTACGTACGAATTGGCAGGCCATTACAATAATGTATATATTACTTATAATATATTATATTATATAAAAATATGGGGGTTTTCCATATATAGTATATAAACATCACAATATTCAATTATTGCCTTGTATAAATTATCGTACTTATATTATATTGGTCTTAAAAAAAAATAGATAAAATAAATAAAATAAAAGTATTGGTTTAATACTAATAATCTTTTAATGTAAAAAATTAAAAGTGTTCATGTATTAATAATAAAATGTCGTGTTATTTAAATATATATTTGGCTATTGTTTTGGCATAAACTTAAAACTTAACCGATTAACTAAATCAAAAATTATCGTTTTCTTTCTTGCTCATGTTTTGTCTTTGTCATCTCTGTTCTCTAATGAAGATTCTTTTTCACATATTTTTTTTGTTCTTACCTCTGTTTACTTCTAAATTTTTGTTTGTTTCGATTGTAATTTGTCAGTAAGACATCAAAAAAAGTTATATATATTAGGATGGCTAGTGTATATAACGACATATTTAGTTTGAATGAAACTTTCCTGCGTTTGTAGTACGGTTGCAGCCTAGCAGGTAACTGTGCTTGGACTGTCTAGCTTGACCAGCTCTGGATAATAGGTATAGATATCTTATATAGTAAGGTAATAGTATTGATAATTACTAGGGCCGCAACTCACTTACTATAATATTATGGGGCGGAATTCAACCGGTCTCCAACACCGGAGGAAATACGTCAAGTCGGGACGAAAGTACTCACCAGCACAGCCCTCGATAACATACCTATAAACATAGGTATAACCGAGTTCGACCAGAATTTAAAAAGGCTGCTGCGTGCTTCTATATTAATGGCGATTTTGATTAAATCGTTTTCCGCGTATATGACCGTACAAGGCGTTCTCGCTTCGGCGTTTATATCTCCGTCGCGTTTTTTATTCGCGACAATATACGCCGATGTTCTGCAACACTTTGTTCGTTAGTTTTTTCCTTATTTTTTTATCAGCAGCTTTTGCGTCGTAGACCGTTTTTGTTCTTATTTTATTTCCGTCGACTTCTCGCGGTTCGAAAATATGCCGAAATATTAAGAGGGAAAATTGAAAAAATATTCCAGCTATGTTATCCGGAAATTTTATGTATTTGCGAATATTCCTTTATTTATTGAATTAAAAAGTACCCCCTAGGTTATAAGGCACAAATTTGATCTTACCTACTGTTATGTCCGGTGTATGCACAATTTATTATAATGTTGAATGTTTTGGATACATTTTAAATTCATTATGCATATTTAACAATTTTCCTAAAAATATAATGCATATTACAAAAAAATTATTAAGTTATCTATATATAGGTACTAATAACTTAACGCTATGTGCCTATGTCTACGTAAATCCCGCAAATGTGGAAAGAAAATAAAATCGTGTTATATGTTAACAAATTTACTATTATTATTTCAATTTATTTAAATAAGATTTACACGTATATCAGCTACAAATCTCGAAATTATATATTAGATAAAGATTGCTTTAGCGTATTGATTTTCGCTTCATTGACTATTTTTATTTAGATAAGTGAATACTTAATAATGCAACTTATTGGGGCAGTAGGAAATAGTTATTATTTAAATATAAGAGAACTTTTAATTTTTCAAGTTTTTTACTCATAAACAAACAATTTATTTGTATTATACATAAGTAAAAAAAAAACAAACTATAAATATTTGGTGAAAACGTCTACGGAATCACGCGGTATTTATTTTTTCAACCCCCAAATACAACAACAAAACAAAATCCGATTTTTGTAAGACTGCGGTTTTGATACTTCCATTTTTTTTGTTGTTGTAATATTTTTTGTGATCTAAGAATGTTTTATTCCTACTATTTACTTTTTACATCAAATTATACTTTTCTCACGATTAGATACAAAAATATTCCAAGAGAACAAAAAAAAAAATAAAAAATTTAATAATTGAAAAAACATTCACACTCACTATATTTTTTATATTATTATTAGAAACACAAATCGCTCAATCAGTTCAGAATCTAAAGTTATATTCTCGTCAATTGGACGGATAATAATGATAATTTTTGTGAATCATAATATTTAATATTTCATTATTATTTTCGTACGTTAAATTTTTTATAATAACTATGTTTAGGTACTGTATAAAATGCGGTGTGCAGTCGCCGCGGCGGTTTCAATTACACTATCTTTATCATAGTAATAATAATTAATTAACGCTATAAAAATACCATTGATTATATATACTATTAAAATTCATTATTTTTTTATTTACATAATTAACCTATTATTTAAACGGACATAAATAAATGATATATTTTACTTCGCTAAAACTTTTAAACACGTCGAGTGCCACAGTATATTAAGTTTTCTATGTTGCCGCTTATGTCATAGTACTGTATCACGCCAAAACTGAGCCCCGATGCGTGTCGCCACGGTTCGTGAATTTGTTATATAAATATTATTAAAGATCATTATTTGCCGTTCGTGGACACTCACCGTTCTTGGAATATCGATGTGCCTTACCAGTACCGAGAAATATGTAATAATGAATTTGTCGTAGGACAAACGGGTATCAAATAATATATATTTTATAATAAACAGCGATAAAATTATGAACTTCAGAGTGTACCATATAGTATGCGAAATATTATAATTATAAAATCATGTCTTATTATAACTGATATACATCAGAGCAAGATGTTAGATACACTTCTGTACGTTAATAAATAAAAATTTAAACTATATATTACGATTTCGTACGGGATCGATATTAATTATATGGTAACAACGAAAATTTCAAAATTTTTATCGGAAACAGCGCAGCCGCCGTTGATTCGAAGCGCCTTGTCGTCGTGTCGTCGTCGTTCGGAGAAAAATAATTTTAAAACTAAATTAGATACGGAAAATCCAAATATCACCATTTGAAATCCCTCAACGAGTATCATACCGCACATTACCCACATAATATGTATAGTGTATATATGATTTGAAACCGGTGCGTCTATGACCGATCAACATAATACTGCGTAGATATACATAACATTTGGGCTGCCATCCGAATTGCCGTGTCCACAAAAATTGAGCGCTTTCAAGTCAACGAACTGACGAAATCGCATGTGCGCAGTTTTTTTTGCTGATTCTACAGAGTTGGAGCTGTTGCGAGCGAGTATGGTTAGGGACAGGCCCGAATCGAATTTGAGCAAGAACGACCGGTTTTTGTAGACCTGCACGGCTGCACGTATGCTGTTAAAAGTACTATTTTAAATACTAAACTTGTACAATTCAATTCTGTATCTTGGCGTTTTTCTCTGGTAATAGCGACTTAAATATGAGTATATGACATGTAATATTAAGGACTAGAAAAATTTTATATTGAATTATTTGCTTTAATTTTCGTCTGTCAGATAGGATCCAGTAATATTATATCTCGTTTGGAGTTTGCTAGAAAAACTTAGCTTACAAAAACTCAGACAGTTTAATTTATTATATATATACAATAATCTTTTTTTTCGATGTTTTTTTTGACTTTTGTATTATTATTTTTTGGACGAAATAATATGTATATTTTACCACATATTAATGTTTTTTTACTGATAATAACCTATATGAGCCACTCACGCAATTTGGCACTCTGTCGCCTACAAAATACACGCGCGCTTTTCGACTCCAGATCCATATTAATACACTCGCGCAATTCGACTATATGTCGCGAAAAAACCCCAGCATGGCAATTCGACTCTTAAGTAATGATTTTTCGCAAGCAGCCCTCGGAAATTCACCGAACATTAATGTCGACTGCAAGGTCTGTGTGACCGTGTGACAGTCGTCGACTAGCGTTGTCGACCTTGGCATTAGAAAAGTGTTAATTTAATTATTGTAGCACGGGCTCGCGGTAAGTTCATGCATCTGCCTATTCAATCTTGCCATAAGTTCTATTTAATGCTAGAATGCATGACTTAGAAATCCATTTCAATGGTACCATGGTTAATCTTTATGTGAAGTCTATTTGGCATATTTAAGCATAGTTCCTATTTAATCAGGGCACTATTATAAATGATTTTGATATTTTATATTGAATATTATTCTTATCAATATGCATTTTTTATTGAAAATTGAAATTATATTATGACAAGAATCAACATTTGACGAAAAAAAAACGCACGATTCGTTTATCATTATAAAATTAATGTAGTATCAATTTATATAAAATGATTGGGAATTCGGTCGCAACTTAAACTGATTTTTAAAATTAATAGTAAATTTTCAAAAATTGTTTATGATTTTTTTTAAGTGCACAAGATTTTAGATATTTAGTGTCACTTAAATGCATATTTTTTAACTTTTAAGGCATATTCAATGCATACTATTGCCAATTTTGAGTGCACATATGCATGCTTATTTAGGCATGAACTTACGAGCCCTGAATTTATTAGTATTAATTTATTAATTATAATCAATGATATTACTATTATTTTAAACGGATAAAAATATGATATTATTTTACATGGGAAAATCGTAATATTTATTATATTTTACGCAAGCCCACGTCGCGACGGAAACGGCGAAGGAGCGAGAAACGCACCGATAGCGAAAAACCCCACCTGCACCACGGGCTGTGGTGGCGCGGCGGGGGCGGGGTGGGACGTGATAACTGAACGCCGCCCGCCGCCGCCGTCCTCGGGCCTCGGCGCACGGTCGAGAGCGCGGGCGCGCCATTTACCACGTTGTTCCGGTTTCGGGTGCGCTCGCTGTGTGTCCTCCTGCCCGGTCTGCCATTATTATTATTAATTTATTTTTTTTATCAAACAAATTACTCGTATCTTTCCCGGCGAAGGGCCGTCCGCCCGTCTCTCTCTCTCTCTCTCGTTTTTAATCTTTCTTTCGTCGTCCCCCTCGGCCCCGCTCGCGACATATTATTATTTTCCATCAGACCAAAACACACACACGAACGGTCGACGACTATGGGGATCGCTGCACGCCGTCCCGGGCGCACCCACAGCAAAAGCTCTTTCCCGTCGTGACCGCCGCGACCAAACGACACAATCGTTTACAAGCGCTTTCGCCCAGACGAGACACGCGCGTGGTTACCCCGAGGGGTCGATCCCCCAAGAGTCCGCCGGGAAAAAACCGCCCCCAAACCGCCGCCATGCTGCTGTTGGCCACCGCCGTCGTCGTTCGTCGCCGCGGCGCTGCTCCCGAAACGCCCTCCTGTCCGTAGAGTCGCCCGCCGATCCGAAACTGTGAGTACATTAATAATAATTTAAATTTTAACGCCTTTTATTTCGGATTACCTGCTATTTTTAATATTATATGCCTCGTATACGAGGAGGAGTCATTTGAGGTGTGTTGAATTCCATGTCGAAATAGACGTTTTCGTTTAAAAGATTTTGAAAAGATATTTTATATTTTTTTTCTCGCCAGCGTTTCAAAACGTTTTTTTTTATTTTTTTTTATTTGGGAAAATATGAAATTTATCGATTATTGTAAGTGAAGTACCTACCACCTACTCGCGGTTCTTTATTTTTATTATTCTGCGATTCGAAATCATTTTTTACGATCGAATAATATTTTAGAAATGAACAATATTTATATTAAGATGACAGGTGGTATATGAGTTAAAAAAGAAAGGAAAAAACAATGCCTCGAAAAGAATTGATGTTCTATATAAAAAAAACAAAATTATAATGAAAATATATTAATAATAAATAATAAAAGCGACGCGTAGATGATGCAATAGGTATTAAAAAATAAATGTTTTTTTTTTTTTTTAAATATAAAACAAATAATGTTGTAGTAAAAATGTAAACTATTATTAAATTTATACGCCCCCGCAAAAGAAAAAACACAATTATTGTCATTATATTATTTTATAATATTTTATAAGATATATCGGTTTTTTCGCAGCAATAATACACTACGTTTAAAAAATATTAAATTATTTTTATTATACTTGTACGATACACCTATAGTGACAGGGGTGAGCAATTTTTTTTTCACCATCGTTAAAGTCACCGTTCACATGTTATATAGTACCGTCCGTTGCAGACTGTGTGTACATTACATTTGTTTCTATTTTTATCGTTATTATATATTTAAAAAATCTGGGGGGCCGGCTTTTTGCTAAAGGATTTTTCCCGTCGCCGCCCAATGTGGGGAGGGTTTTGGGT
>JAIWJD010000007.1:459190-518993 GCA_022818045.1 Neotoxoptera formosana | reverse complement strand
AAAAAAAAAAAAAAAAGGGCAAAAAAAAAAAAAAACAAAAAAAAAAAAACAAGAAACAAAAAAAAAAACAAAAAAAAAAAAACCAACAAAAAACAAAAAACACAAAACCCCACAACAAAAGCAAAAAAACAACAAAAAAAAAAAAAAACACAAAAAAAAAAAAAAACGACCAAACAAAAAAAACAAAAAAAAAAAAAAAAAAAAAAAACAAAAAAAAAAAAAAAAAAAAAAAAAAAAAAACAAACAAAAAAACAGAAAAAAAAAAAAACAAAACACCAAACCCAAAACCAACAAAAACCCCAAACAAAACAAAAAAAAAAAAAAAACAAACAACAACAAACAAAAAAAAAAGAAAAAAACAAAAAAAAAAAAAAACAAAAAAAAAAACAGCAAAACAAAAAACAAAAAAACAAAAAAACAAAAAAAAAAAACAAACCCAAAACAAAAAAAAAAACCAGCCCAAAAAAAAAAAAACAAAAGCAAACCCAAAAAAAACCCCCACACCCCCCCCAAAAAAACCCCCCAACCCCCCCCCAACCCCCCAGCCCAAAAGCCCCACCCAACCCCACCAAAAAAAAAAAAACCCCCAACCCACCCCCACACCAACCAAAACCCCCAAAACCCCCAAAAAAACCCCCAACCAAAACCACAAACACAAAAAAAAACCCCCCCAGCACAAAAAAAACCCCCAAAAAAAAACAAAAAAAAAAAAAACCAAAAAAACAAAAACAAAAAAAACAACAAAGAAAAAACCCCCAAAACAAAAAAAAAAAAACCAAAGAAAAACAAAAAACAAAAACAAAAACAAAAACCCCCAAAAACCCCCCAAAAAAACCCCCCCCAAAAAAAAAAAAACACCAACTCAGCCAGAACAGCCCCAGCATCCCCCTAGACACAACTAACAGCCACCACCCTCAGAGAACCCCAGGCAGCCAGTCAGAACACAGCCACCCACAGCAGTCAGACTCCACACACAGCAGCACCAGCCAGAGGAGAAACCAGACAGCAGCCCACACCCCAGACCCACAACCCACAGCACAACAGCAGACCCACCCACAGACCAAAGAGCCCCAGCAGCACCCCACCAGCCACAGGAACAAGACAGACCGAGCCCCTCAACACAGACGCCCACAGCAGCAACCCCCCAACAGAAGCACACACCAACCCCTCAGGGCAACAGAAAAGAAGAACCCCCCCAGTGCCCCCCCAGATCCCACCCAGCCTGCACACCCCACAGCCACCCCCAGCCTCCCACCAGGACCAGCTCCCCAGCAAAACCCCACAGAGCTGCAGACCCCCACACAGCCACCCCAGCAACAGCACAACCCCACCAGCAGCAGCCCAGAAGCAACCCCCAAGACAAGGACCAGCAGGAACCCCAACCAGCAAGCACCCACCACACCACCAGCAATAGGAAGCCAGACAGAGAACACCCAGTCCACAAGAAGCCCACACACCACAGCATAGAGACCAGAACACAGCACCAGCAACACCACTGCCTGCCAAACAGACCACCACCCAGCCCAGCAAAGAACACGACCCCACACCAGAACCCAAGCAGAGACACCCTGCCCACACAACCCAACCCCCCCCCCTCCCCCCACAGCCCACCAACACACAAGGACCGAAAGAGAGCCAGACAGACAGCCAGACCACAGCCCCCAGCCCCAAGCACCACAGCACCAACCACCCCCACCACCCACAACACTGACACCAGTGCCAGGCCAACCAGCCAAGCCCCCCACCACCCCAGCAGCACAGCCCCAGAACCCACCACAGCAACCAGCACAGAAGAGACCCCTCACAACCCACCAGCCCCCAGACACACATGAACCAGTCCCCCCCAGCACAGCCCCAGCCAGCGACCCAGTCCAGACACCAGCCCACCAGCCCACCAGACAGGCCAGAAGCCCAAGAAAACCCCATACCCCACAGACCAGAACCCACCCCAGATCCACAGCCCCACTCACAAGAATACCCACCAGCAGCCCAGACCACAACAGCCAGGGCAGCACAGCAGCAACCCCACCAGCACAAAGCACACAGAGAGAGCCCAGAAGCAGCAGCACCAGGCCAGACCAGCCCCAGAAGCCCACCACCAGAGTCCAACACACACCCCCCCCAGCAGAAAGCACACCACCACCACACCCCCCCCCAGACCAGAAGAGCCCAAGCAGCACAGCCAAGAGAAACCAGCCAGACAACACAAGGCAACCAGAACAGGAACCTCCACCCCAGCAGACCCCAGCCACACATAACAGAGACCCACCAGGCCCAGCCACACAGCAGCAGCAGAACCACCCACCAGAAAAAACATGCCCCCAGCACACAGCTCAGACCAGGGCCCCAGATAGCCACCCAGACCCCCAGCCACAGACCACCAGAACAGACAGCCACAACAGCACCACCAGCCACCCAGACCCCCAGACCACCCCACTCCCACCCACAGCAGAAGCCAACCCCACAGACCACAAGCAGGACAAAGAGAAGCCCCCCCCAAACCAGTAAAAACCAGGCCCAAGAGAGGCACCCAGAACACTACCCCCAGCCACCACATCCCCAGCCCCAGCCAGCACAACACTACCAGGAGACACCCCCAGCACACCAGCCCAGCAGCAGAGAAGCAGCAAGCACGGGCACTCCCACAGACCCCCCCCCAGCCTAGACAGAGAACACGCCTCACCCCACCCAACCCAGAGACCCCCCCCAGCCCCACAGAACAGACCCCCCCAGCCCACCAGAGACGGACAGCCCTGCAGCCACACCACACAGCAAGCAACAACACCCCTCAGCAGCCCACAGCAAGGAAGCACAGCAAAAGTAGACTAAAACACCCAACTAGACACCCCCCACACACACAAGCACCCAGTCAGCACACACCAACAACCACCCAGCACAGCACAGCCCTCCAGCCCACCCCCAACCCCAAAGCCAGAAACAGCACACACCCAGCCCACCACCAGCTAAGCCCAGGACCCAGCCAGAGAGCCCAGACACCCCTACAGGACCCCCCACAGCCAGCCAGCGCAGGCAGCAACCACACCAAGCAAGAACCAACAAAAGACCAGACCACCAGGCCCAGCAAGCCCCCCACCCAACACAGCACGACCCTGCAGGCACCTGCCATCCCCACCAGCACCCAGAAATTCCACAAAGCACCCACCACACCGAACAGACAAGAACCACACCAGCACCCCAGTACCCCCAACACCACCACACACAGCCCAGAGGAGACCACAAAACCACAACACAGCCAGAAGCCAACTAAGACCTCCCGACCGACACAGATACACACACAAGAGCCACAGCCAGGACACACCAGCAGAAGAGACCAGAACAACAGACCCACACACCCAGCCCAGCCAACAGCACCAGCAGGCACCAAACCCCCCCCAGACAGCCAGCCACCGCCAGACACCCACAGAAGAAAGACCCACATCCACCCCAGCTTGCCACCCCCCACCACCCCAGCCAGAGTACACACCCACACACCACACCAAGCACCAGCTGGCAGAAACAACCCCCACCAGCCACCAACAAGACTCCACCACCCACCAAGAAACCCCCCAGCAACACCCCACACACCAACCCCCAGCAGTCAAGCCCTCCGCAGAGCCAGAAAGCCAGAACAGTGTAACAGGCCCAACAGACAGCAAGACCACCACAGCACCACAGAACAGAGAGACAGACCATGCAGACCCAAAGGCAGACCCCCAGACCCAGCACCAACACACCACCAAGAACCCAGAAAAGGAGCAACCCAGAGGGCCCCCCAGACAGAGGAAGTCCCCCCAGGACACCAGAAGCCCCACACTGCCACACCACAGCACACCAAAACCACCCCACCCCCCCCAGAACACCCCACCCAGCAGACAACCCAGAAACAGCAGCGAACACACCAGACACAGCCCACAGACCCACCACAGACCACAACCCAGACAACACAGCAGGACCCAGAAAAGACATCAGCACCACCAAGTACAGCACACCCACCAGAAGCCCCCCACCCCCCAGCACGACAGCAAGAAACAAGACAGCCCCACCCCTACACGCACCAGAGAAGCAACAGCAGCCAAGACACCACAGACCAAGCCTCACAGCCACACAGGACACAAGACACCAACCAGAACAGCAACAGACCAGACACCCCAGGCAGCCACCACCCAGAGCAGAACAGCCAGACCCAAGCCACACAGGCCCACTAAGACCACAGCCCCCCACAGCCCCCCCACCACCCCACCAGAACCAGACCCCCACCCAACCAGCCCCCCACAAAGCACCCCAGACCAGAACCAGACCAGCACCCCCCCCCCGCACAGAACCCATAGCCCCCCCACAGACCAGAACAGCCCAGCCACCACACAGCAGCCAGGAACACAGCCCCTGCAGATACCAAGAGAACACAGACACCAACCACCCCCAGCAGACACCAACCAAAACAGCAAGCACCAGCCAAGCAGCAGAGCCACAGAATCCCACCCACCACACACAGCAAGCCAGCCACAAGAAAGCAGTAAACCACCCACCCAGGAGAGCAGCCCACAACCCCCACCAGTACCTCACAGCAGACAGCAGAAACCCCACCCTCAAGCCCCCACAGCACCACACAGACAGAAGACAGCAAACAGCCAACACCACTCAAAGAGACAGCCAGACCCACAGAGGATAACTAGGCAGCCCCACCAGACCCCCACCAGCACCCCCCAGACAGCCAGCCCCACAGAGACACAGAGACACACCCAGCACCCACCAGCCACAGCACATCCAGCAACCAGACCAGGCAGAGAGACCACACAGAGACCCCAGAGAGACCCCACACCCCACACCAGGCTACAGCCACCCATCAGAAGCAGCCAGAAGACCTAGACCCACCACCCCATGACCAAACAAGCCACAGAAACCCACCAGCAGTCCAGGCACACCCCTCACAGCCCCAGCCCCAGCAGACCAACCAGAGAGTCCAGCACCCCAGCCAGCCCACCCCACCCAGCCCAGAGACCACAGAGGGCAGAAGACCACACACCACCCACCACAACAAACTAAAACAGCCCCAACCCAAACCCCAGCAACTCCAGCAATACAAGCCACACACTCAGAGACAGCACAGAAAACCAAACCAACCACCCAGACCAGCACAGTCACCCCAGCACCACACACCCAGAAACAGAGACCCAGCAACACCCCACCCCCCACCAAGAGAACCACCACATCCCAGGGACACAACCACCCAAGAAAGCCCAGAAGCACGAGAAAGACCGCCCACAAGACAGACAAGAACACAGGCAGAACCAGCAGAAGCCAGCACACACACAACCAGCCCCAGAACCCCCCAGCACACCAGAGAAAGAACCAGCCCAGCAAGAACAAGCCACACCCCCAGCCACCACCCAGCAGCAGACCCACCGACAGCCAGAACCACCCACCAGGAGCAAGCCACAGCCACACAGAACTCCCCCCCAGAGAGACAGAAGCCTCACTCACCACACAACCCACACCCAGCCAGACCACAAGCCCCAAGCCGCACCCACCCCCAGTCAACAGCAGTCACCAAGCCCCCCCCCACCAACACAAAACCACATCACCATCATGGACAGACAGATCCAACCCCCCAACAACAGCCCAGAACACACAGAGAGACCCAGACAGCCAACAGCAGACAAAGGAAACCCCGAGCCAGCCAGACCACACACAAGCAGCCCCCACACCCCCCCCACCACCAGACACACTCACCAAAGCACCCCACCAGACCCCAGCCACAACCAGACACCCGAAAACCCCCCAGCAAGAACACTCACCACACCAACCACAAAGAACCCAAGAGAAGAAGACCCCCAGCAGCACCAGCCAAGCCCCCCAGCACAGCAAGACCAGCCGCCGAAGCAGCACCAAGAAACCACCACAGACAGAGCCCCCACCCACCACCTACAACCCCCCCCCCCCCAAGCACCACCACACACCAGAACAGACCCACACAACCACACCACAGACACCCAGAACAGCAAACCCAGACCCAGCACCCACCCCTAAAAAGAGCCAGCCCCACAGCCCCCCCAAACCAGCACACAGCCAGAGGACCCCCCAGCACAGCCACAGCAGGAATCCAGCACTCCCCAGCAGGAAAACAGCACAGACCCCCACAGGAAGACACAGAGCAGACCCCACCACAAGACCCCCCACCAGAGCCCCAGCAGCACAACAAGAGAAGAAGCACACAAGAACAACCACAAGGCACCCCCACCAAAGCCAGAAAGGCCAGCACAGACCAGCCCCCCAGCACACAGCAAAGCCACAAAGCAGAACCACAGAAAGCACACCAGGCCACATGACACCCCAGAACAGAGAGCAGCCAACCACCCACCTCAGCCCAGCCCTCAGACCCCCACCACCAGCCTCACACAGCCCCAGCCAGACACCACCCCACCCAGAGCAGGCCCCACCAGACAGAGACCCACACCAGCCACACCCCACAGACAGCCACACCCCCACCAGACAGACAACACAAGAACACAAGACAACATCACACCCCAGAAACAGCCAACCACACAGCAGACCCCAAGCAGACACAGCGAGGCAGACCAGACCAGCCCAAAAGACCAGACCCAGCCAGCCAGCCAGGGCACCACCACAGCCCCCAGACAGAAACCCCAGAACACAGAACGCCAGACCCATCCCCAGCACCCCCCACGAGAGCACAGGAACAAGAACACCCAGTCCACAGCACCAGACACAGGACAGCAGCCAAGAGACAGACAGAGCCAGACATGGCACACCACCAAGCAGACCCCAGGCAAGAAGCCAAGAACTACACCCCAGAAGCACACCGCCACCCCCCCCCAGCACCCAGACGACACCTAGCACCACAGCCAAGACCACCCAACAGCCAAGCCAACACCCAACCCCCACAGCAGCCCCAGCCCCCAACACAGACCAGCAGCACCACCAGCACACAGCAGCAAAGACAAGAACACACACCCCCCAGCACCCCAGACTCCAGCACAGCCAACAAACCCCCCCCCCCACCCCAGATACACAAGCCCAAGAGAAAGAGCCAGCCACAGCAGCAAGCACCAGAGCGCAGAGCCAGCCACCCCACCCACAACCCACTCCAGCAAGACAGCCAGCCCCACCAGACACCCCAAGAAAGCACCCACAGCAGACCCACAACACCCCCCCCAGCCAGACACAGAACCACACACCCCCAGCACCAAGCAACCAGCACAGCCCCCCAGCAGACACAGCCCACACAGCAAGACAGAACAGCATCCAGAGCCACCAGCCACCACAGAAGACCACCAACACAACACCCACCCAAAGCCACCCACCACAGACCCCACCAGACCAGTCACCAAAGCCCCAGCAGAACAGCTCAGAACCACCCACAGCCAGGGCCCCCCAAGAACCACCACAGAAGAGCCGCCCAGATCAAGCCAGCCCCACCCCCCACCCAGGCACACAGGAAAACCAAGCCCAGCACAGCAGCCACCCAGAAGACACAGACCCCCCCAACCCAAGACCACAGAAACCAGCACATAAGCTTAGCACACAGAACCACAGAGACCCAGAAGACACAGAGCAGAGAGAGCCCCGGAGACACTCCACAGACACTACAGCAGCACCACCAAGCCGCAGCATGAAGCAACCAGCATCCCCCAGACCAAGACACACACCAGACCAGGCAAAAGGGGGGGGCCAAGGGCAGACAAGCCCCACAGCACCACCCACCACAGAGGCACCAGCCAGAGCACACACCACCAGCAGCAAACACAGAACCCAAGAGCCACACACCAGCCCCACCCCACCGTAGTAAGAGCAGAGAACAGAACCAGAAATCAGAAACCCCACCAGCCACCAACAGAAGAGAGCAAGCCCAACCCCCAACCCCCCCAGACACCAGCCAACACCCAGACCCAAGCCCCAAACCCCTCACCCAGCCCACAAAAAGCACACATCACCCCCACACAGCACAGCAGCACCAAGACAGAACCACCCAGCAGAAGAGAAACCCCCAGCCAAGAACACCAGAACCCACCAGCAGAACACACCCCTACAGACCCACCCCAGCCAGAAGAAACACAGCAGCAGACACAGACAGCCAGCAAAAGCCACACCAGCAGCAGACCCCACAAGAAGCCACAGACCACCCAGCACACAACAGAAGCCCACCAAGACCAGCAAGCACAGGCAGCCCAGACAGCCAGTAAGAGCAAGAGCACAGCCCAGCAGAAGCCCCAAGCCAGAGACCCAGAGGAAGTACCAGTCACACCAGCCAGAACCAGCAGAACACCCACCAGCACACACAGCAGACAGCACACCCAGCCACCACACCCCACACACAGCACTGACCTCCACAGCCCCAGACAGAACACCCCACCACACAAAGCCCAAGCCCAGCCACCGCCAGACAGGCCCCACAAGCCAGACCAGACAGACTCACAGCAGAGCCCCACAGCCCCAGCACCACCACCCCCACCCAGCACCACACACACCCCACCCAGACCACAGCCCAGTCCCAAGCTGAGCAGCCCAGACACAGAAACACCCCAGACACCAACCCAGCACACACCAGACCAAGAAGAACACCAGACCACTCACACACCAAAACCAACCCCCAACCCCAGAACCAGAACCCCAGACCAGCAGAAGGAGACCAGGCCCACAGCCCAGCACCACCCACCCAAGAAGCAGCCCGGACCAGCAGACCCATGACACCAAGAAAGGGAGCCACCCCCAGGCCCCCCCCAGACCCACAACCACCAGAAACAAACAGCCACAGAACACAGAGCACCCCCCACGCCCCAAGCCAGCAGATACCCCACAGCCCCAGACAAGACAGAACAGGCACCCAGACAGGCACCCGACAGCAAGACCAGCACAGCAGACCCAAACCCCCAGCAGCCACATCAGACGAAACACCAACGAAGAAGGCCCCCAACACAGCCAGAACCACAGCCACAGCCCCACAGACCACCCAGCCAGCAACCACCAGCAACCAGCAACAAGCCAGCACCACAGCTCAAGCAGACCTCCCAACCACACCCAGAGCCACACAGCCCCCCCCACCAGCAGCAGCAACAGCAGAACCCACCCAAGCCCACAGCCCCCCCCAGCACCAGGCCAGACCAGAACAGAGACCACCACCCAAACCCCTCCACACCGCACACCACCAAGCCCAGCACCACACAACCCCCCACCAACACCCGAACCCACCCAGCCAGACCGCCCCAGCAGCCACAGCCCACAGACCCACGAACCCACAGAGACCCCAGCATGCAGCTACCAGAACAGCCCCAGAGAACCACCCACACCAGCCAGAGCCAGACAGAAGCAAGACACAGACCCCCAGACCCCCCCAGCAGAACAGAGACACCAGAACCAGCAAAGAAGCCTAAGCACCCCACCACAGAGACCAGCAAGAACAGCCACACACAGACACAACAGATCCCAGAGGCACCACAGAACCCAGCAACCCAACCCAGAAGCACCAGCACCAGAGGCACAGAACCCAGAGGAAGCAGAACAGAAAACAGCCAGCACGACAGAAGTCACAAGAAGCCCAGACAGACCCAGAGGAAGACCAGCAAGCCCAGATCAGCCAACACCGCAGCCAAGGAAGACACTAGCCCCAAGAGCCACAAGCCCAGGCCTGCACAAGCCAAGAACAGGCAGAAGCACAGCAGACACAGCCACCAAGAAGACTCAAGGCTCAAGAAAGAGAGGCCACAGGCAGCACACCCAGAACACCAGCCAACAGCAGACAGCAACAAGATCCCAGCAGAAACCACCAGCCCAGAGAAACCCACACAGCAAGCAGCAACAGCACACCCCCCCCCACCAACACAAGCCACCCAACACCCCCCAGCACCAGCCCAACCAGAGACAGAGCACCAGACCCGAGAAGACCCAGCCCCACCCAGCAAACCAGACCACCACAACACACCCCACAAAGCACACAGACAACAGCCCACAGAACAGCCCCAGCCAGCCCCCACCCAGCACAGCACCCCCAGCAGCCCACACACCACAGACCAAACACACCAACCCAGACCACCACACACAAGACCAACCACACAATCCACTCAGCCCAGCCCAGAAACCCAGCCACCTCAGTCCCCAGCCCACAGCAACCCCAAGACCACAACCAGAAGACCCAGACACAGACACCAGAACAGCAGAGAAAGACCCCCCACACACCCCACCAACACCAAGCAACAGGCACAGAGACCACCAACACCAGCAGCCAGAGACATCCCCCCCCAACAGCCAGACGACACCCCAGCCAGAGGGGAACCCCACAGCCCAGCCAAAGCCAGACAGGCCCCCACAGACACCCCACAAGAACCAGACCCAACCCAAGCAACCAGGCAACAACAGCACCAGAAACAGGCACAGACCCAGAACCCAGACCCCAGAACCCCAGACAGCAGACCCCACCCCCCCATAGATCACAGTCAGCCCACCCCAAGCCAGGCAAGACCACCAGACAGCCACCCTATAGCCCAGAAAACCCCAGCCCTCCAAGACCTCCCGCAGAGAGACTGAAGCAGCAGCAAGACCCAACCCCCTCCCAGCAGCACACACCACCCCCACAGAAGACAGAGACGCCCCAAAGCAAGAGACCAACAGGAGCCACCCCCCCCGGCAGCGACACACAGCCCCAGCCCCAAGACACACCCAAATGACAGAACAGACCACACCCCCCCCAGCCAGCCCACTTCCAGCCCACCCCAGCCAGAAGAGCCACCAACCAAGAAGCAGCACACCAGAGAAGCAGACACAAGACCAAGCAGACACCACACACACCCCACAGCCCAGAGGACGCCCACAAAGATCCCAACCCCAGCAGCAAGCTGACCACAGCAGAGCAGGCAGCACCAACACACCCACCCACCACCCAACCCACACCCAGCTGAGCCCCACAGCCCCACCACACCACATTCACAGAAGAGCACTACTACCCAGAAAGACAGCCAGCCAGACCCACCCCCAGAACAGTCTGCCAGGCCAGACCACCCATCACCAGAGCACACAGAAACCACACCCTCAGCCACACAAGCCCCACCCAGAACCCAGACCCAACACAGACCCCACCAGCAGAACACAGACAAGCCACAGAACCCCAGACACACAGAAGAACAGCAGCAGAAAAGCACAGCAACACCCCCACCAGCCCCCCCCACAAAGAAAACACAGCAGCACAGCCCCCAGAACAGACACCAACCATGCCACACCTCAGACCCCCCCACCCAGACCCACAACAGAACACCAGAGCCCACACCAGAGCCAGACACTACAGCCAGCACCACCAGAACAAAGCCACAAGACCCTAACAACACCAGAGAAACAAGAACCAGAAAGCAGAACAAAAAACAAGAGCAAGGACAGAACAAAAAAAAGGAACGAAGACAGAGCACAAACAAAAGGCAACAAAACAACAAACAACAAAAAACAACAACAAAACAAACAAAAGCACAGAGGAAAACAACAGGAACAAAAACAAGCAAAAGACAAAAAACCACAAGAAAAGAAAACAGACAAGCAAAAAAACCAAAAAAAAGCAAAGCACAGAAAACAGCAAACAACAAGCAACCAAACAAAGAAAAAAGCAAAAAAGCCAAAAAGCACAAAACAGAAGCCCAAACAACCAGAAAACAGAAAGAGCAAAACAAGAAACAAACATAAGGAACAGAACAAAGAAAAACAAAAGCAGGAAAAACACAAAAGGCCAGAAAAAACGACAATACAAAGCAAGCAAACAAACCAAAGGAACCACACACAGCAACAGGAAAAAACAAAAGGAAAGAAAAACAAGAAGACACAAAAGCAAAAGCAACAACAAAAAAGACAAAAGGAGGCAAACAAAACAAGAAACAAAACACAAAACAACAAAGCAAGACAGCATGAAAGCAAAGAACAAACAACAAAAAGAGAAAGAAAGGAGAAAAAAACGAACAGTAAAGAACACCCCAGAAGCAGAAAGCAAGCACAGGCAAAGGAACAAAAGCAAAAGAAAAAGGACGAACAAACAGAAGCACAGAGCAGACCAAAGAAGAGCAACAGAAAAGCGAAAACAAGCAAAGAAAGAAAGAAAGACAAAGCACAGCACAGCAAACACAAGAGGAAACAAGAAAGACAAACAAACAAACAAAAGAAAACGCAAAAAACAGACCCTAGATACCACCCCCCAACCTCAGACCCCAGGGGCACACCAAGATCCCCACCCCCCCCAGACCAGAACCAGAACCCCTCAACCCTACCAAGAGGAACCCAAGCTCCAGAGTCAGCCGCCCACCCAGTCGCATCACCCCAGCAGTCAAGTAGACCCCATCATCCACAGACAGCACAAGGCTTAGCCCCCCCAGAACCAGCAACAGCAACAACCAACCAACAGAACTCCCAACAGGCAGTCCAACAGCACAAGAGCAGCAACAGAAATAGATCAACCAGAAAGCAACACCCAGACATGAGATCCCAGCTCAGCCAGACACCAGAGAGAACTGCCCACAGCAAGCCAGGTCCAAAGCATCACAAGCACAGACCACTGCTACAAGACAGAGCCGCCAGACCAACAAGGAAAAGCAGCCAGAACCCCACAGTAGACCTAGCACCCAGAGACACCAGCCAAGAATCAAGAAGACAGAGCCACAGCACCAGCTCCCCCAGACTCAGACTGACAGCGCACCACAACGCCCCACACACAGCCCAGAGAAGAAATATAGTAACACCCACCCAGCAGCCATGACAAGTTCACCTCCAGCCTCGCCAGACCAGCATCACACCCTGCATGGATCAGAACCAGAATCAAGCAGAGACAGATCAAAGAGAAGCCACACCAGACCCCCCACACAGACTCACCAGTACCTGAAGAGCAGACCTCATACCACAGCAGACAGTGACAGACAGCCCCACAGTAACAAGAAAGCACATGACAGCCCAGCAGAGACCCAACCAGGCCAGAGACAACAAACAGAAACAGCAGACATGAAACTAGAACAGAACCCACAGAGCAGAATTAGACCACTCCAGAGCCCAAACAGAGCCACCAATGAAGAAAAGCAAAGCAGAAAGCAGACCACAGGACTCCACTACACCTGCAGAAGCCCCAGAACAGACAAGAACTGCAGAACAGCCAAGAGATCAGACCCAGATCACCCCAGAACAGCAGCAACCAGAACAAGCAGCAGACCCGAAGAAGAATCCAGACCAACACATCACAGACCAACATCATAGAGACCAGAACCATAGAACCCAACAGACCCAGCCACCCCCTGAACTAGAACACACCAACACCCAGACTGAGAACACCACAAGCCAGCGAAGCACAAGGCCACCAAGAGCAAGCCCACAGGATCCATCAAGCAGAGCATCAGCAGGCACAACAAAGCCCCAGAAACAGAGGAGCCCCACCCAGAGACCAGACAGCCCATAAAGCCACAGAGAACCAGCCCACAGCCAGCAAGCCAGCACCAGAAGCCCCAGAGAAGAACCAAGAACCACAGAAAACAGCCAGCACAGACAGAACACAAACAGAGTACCACAGGCCCCCAGACCAGCTACCAGCCATACCAGCCCAGCCCACCACCACCAGAAAGAAACCCATCTCATGACCAGCTATTCAGCCCGCCAGAAATATACAGCACCCACTGATCCCCAGTCCACACCCTACCAGCAGACCAGACCCACCCCCCACAGAGGCCAGCCCGCACAGACAAGAACAGACACAGCCCCACAGAAGAAACACAGCCCCCCAACACTGACCAGACTCCATCGACAGAACCCAGCCCCACCCAACAGCAAGAGCAAGCCACAGATCCACACCCAGAAAGACAAGAGGCCCAGCAGAAGCCAGCAGAGCAGCCCACAGACAGCTCCAGCACCCCCAGCAGAAGCAGCACAGCAGCCCAGAAACAGACCCCAGAAGACAAGAGCACCCCAACGAGACCTCAGCAGAAGCCAAGAAGAGACACCACAGCCAGAAAGACAGACCAACAGCAACACCACAGCAAGCCAGCCGCACAGAGAGACCACACCCTACAAGCAACAGCAGCCCAGACCACACTCTAGACCCAAAGGGGGGGGGGGAGCAGCAAACCCAGCCCAGCCAGAAAGCCAGCCCACACACCCAGCACCACGTACACCCAGTCGCGCAAGCAGGACAAGCAGAAGACCCAGAGATAGCCCAGACAAGAAAGAACGCAGCCCCCAACAGCTCCAGCAGAAATACACCTTGAAGCAGACAGAACAGCAGACCCACAACCCTACACAGAAAGGAGAGACCCAGAGAGAAAAAGCCAGCCCAGAACCCAGGAGACCCCTATCCCACCCAGTCCACAGGCCCACCAGACCCAGAAAAACAGACCACAGCTTCACCCCCAAGCAGACAGACCCAGCCCTGACAGCATGCCCCAAGCAGACACAGACAGAGCCTCCAGCTCCAGACCCCCCAGCAGAGCAGCAGAGCAGAAGAGAACAGAACCTAGCAGCAGAACAGAAAGCACTCGAGCAAGAACAATCCCAGCCCCCAGCACCAAACTAGCACAGAACCCCAGTACATCAGCCCCCCACAGCAGTATACCCACAGACACAGACCCCAGACATGAGAGACCACCCATTTAACAGATAAGAAGAAATAAGGCACCCCAGGCTAAGCAGAGAAAGCCAGTCACAGACAGACCACCACCAGTCCACCCAGTAATAAGATCAGAAAAAGACCCTGAACACCAGAAACACTCCCACACAGAAACCCAGCTAGCCACCACACAAGAGCAGCCCACCATCAGGCCCCGAGGAAACAAGAAGCAGAGAGACCCAGATACCAACCCAGAAGTCCCCCAAGAAAACAGAGAGACCCGAAACCTGCTCACACCCACACCCAGCAGCAGGCAGCCAACAGGGGAAAACACCAGATACAGCCCCCAGAGCTGAAGAACACTCATAGAGCACCAGAAAGCACAGCAGACAGAAACTACTACAGAGAGCCACCCCACCAGAAACCACAGCACATCTCAAGCCCATAACCCCCCCCCCCACACACAGACCACAGCCCAAGAAGCCAGAAAAGCAGACAGACAGAGACCTTATTAAGTCCCCACAGAGTCAGACTGACAGCCAGAAGAGACACCACACCAGCATCCAAATCAGAACAGCTACCACAGAACCAGATCAACAGACCCAAAGAACACTCCACACCCAGACCACAAGCCAGAACAGAGAGCCACAGAACCAACCTGGAACCAGACCAGAAACAGCCTCCCCCAGACAAGATCACCCCAACCAGTTCACAGAACCACACCGCAGAACAGAGATAGCAGCAACCCACCTGAGCCAGAAGAACACCGCGCCCCTCCCCAGACAGACAAACCAGCCACCAGACAGCAGAGCAGAACAGAACCAGATCACACAGAGACAGCCAGCAGAACAGACCCCCACAGCACCCAAGCAGACAGCCCCAGAGCAAAGAAACCCCAAGTAGCAAGACTACTAGCCCAGCACCCAGAAACCAAAAGAAGCCTCCAGCCAGACAGACCCAGCACCAGAACCAGAAAGGCCAGCCCAGCAGAAACTAAGACTGACCAGAAACCCACAAGCGCAGAACCCAGAGAACAAGCAGCCCACCCCTGAGAGACCCCAGAAGCCCCTGACCCCAGCCCACCACAGACCCCAGATCAGAACCCTGCCAAAGAAACAAGAAGACCCACAGCACCAACCGGAAGCACCAAGAGCCAGTGAACAGAGAACCAGAGCCCCCAGCAAGATCAGCACAGATCAGAAAACAAGAAATCAAACAGACTAGCAGAAGCATCCAGCCACCAGCAGGACCCCAAAGAACCACCCAGCAGACCAGAAAACACCGCGCCCAGCACAGACAAAGACCACAGAAGTCCCACAGACAGCACCCAGACCCCAGGAACAAGAGAGCCCAGAACCCAAAGAGCCAAGGCACAGACAGAAACACACAGCAGACCCAGACAGCCCAATGCCCGCCACAGAAACTCAGAACAGAAGAAGACAGAGAAGACCGAGCCCCCAGAAAGATCCCCTCACCAGCAGATCCCCCAGACCCCAGAGAAGCAGAAACAAGACAACCAGACCCCACCAGAACAGACCAGAAACTACACAATAGACCACCCCCCCAGCAACAACCACCCAGAAAGTTCACCAGACACACCAGACAGGACAACAGACCCCGCTAGAAGGCAAAGCAGAAGCCACACACGAGACAGCCAGAACACCCAGCCAGACCCAGACTAGCACCAGCACAGCAGTCCCACAGACAGCATGACAGCAGAACCCAGCCAATCGCAAGCCACACACCAGACAGACAGCAGAAAGAACCACCCATCAGGCCCAAACCAGCCACCAAAGCAAGACTACACAAGAGAAACCCAGCCCCAGACACCAGACAGAGAAGCCACAGACAGCAGCCCCCACAGAAGTCCACCACCATCACCCAGACCACAGCCAACCACAAGCCACCACGTCCACAGGCAGAGGTAGCACCAAGGCCCTCAAGGCCACCTCAGCAGACCCACCAGCACCCACAGACAAGACACACCCAAGCCATCCCCCCCCTAGACCCCACTAGCACCAGCCAGAGAGAACACAAGCCAACAGGACATCCAGCACACCCCACCAGCTGCCAGCCCCCTACCAGACCCAGGCCAGATAGACAGCAGAGAAACCCCCAGACAAGACAGGAACCAGAGCCTGCACCCCAGCAGCCACCACGTCCACCAGAGCCTAGAGAACCACACCAAAGAGCAACAAGACCCAGCAAAGAAGACCACGACCAGAGACGACAGCTAAGAAGCACCAACCAGCCTAACCCAACAAAGCCACACAGAGAAGCACAGACAGCCAGCAATCCAGAGCTCAGCAGTCCACCACCCCACCCAGACACCCAGCCCCACACAGTGCCCCCCACCACAGCAGCAGAAACAAGCCAGAGCAGACAGAGCAGCACAAGAAGCCAGACACCACACAGGCCCCCAGAAGAGAGAAGCAAGAAATGAACCCCACCACAACACACAAGATGAAAAAGAAAAGCCCAGCAGCCAATTCCCAGAGCCACAGAACCAGCCCCTCAGCCCAGCCACAGAACCAGAACCACACCAGCAAGACCCCCAACCCACAAACAGAACACAGCCAGAAGCACCCAAAACCAGACGCAACAACACAGTAAGAGCACAGCCAGAGCACCTACCAGCCAGAGAGACCCAGAACCCAGAAAATCAGACCACACCAGAAAAGAGAACCCACAGCAGCAACACCAGACCCCAGCACCGCCAGCCCAGAGCAGACTACAGAAGCAAAGAAGCCACAGCCCCACCCAGAACACAGAGACCCAAGAGAACACCAGCAAGCACAAACAAGACCCCGCATCCCACAAACCCAGAAACCAGATCCACAGGCCCCCAGAAGACCAGACCAGACCACCAGCCACACCAGCCCAGAGTGAGACTGACCCAACCCCCCAGACAATAGACCAGACAGTCATCCAAAAGAAGCCAGACACAAGAGCCACAGCCTCCAGACACAAAGAGAAGCACAGACGACCCACAGCCAGACAGAGAAAGCACAAGCTAGCCGCCAGAAGACCAGATACACACTGCAGACCCCAAGACACACCAGAAAAGAAGAAGAACCCCCCCAGGACAGCAGAACATCAAACACAAAAGACCAGCCACAGAGAACCCACACAACCCAGGACAGCAGCCTCCCAGACCAGAACAACCCAGACCAGGACACCAGACTGAACACAGCAGAAGATCTGTCACAAGCCCACAGCCAAGCTAGACCAGCCAGCAGAGGAACACGAACACAGCAGCCCAGAGAGCAAGAATACCGAACATACCCAGCACCACCCTCCAGCCAGGAACCCACAAGCCCTCCCCAGCAGACTCCTCAAAGCAGAATCACTCCGCAGAGAGAACCAGACCAACAGAGAGAAACACAATAGCCAAAGAGCCCACAGCGCAATTCACAGAAAACCGCAGAGAACACACAAGAGCAGAGAACCAAGACAGAGCCCAGACAGACCCCCAGACCAGACCCAGACCCAGCACAAGCAGCCAACAGACAGCAGAACACCCAGACCCAGCAGACAGCACCAGCCCAGACCCAGACACAGCACAGAGAGCAAGGAGCCCCCCAGAAACCAGAATCAACACCAGAGAACAGACCAGAACCCTCCCCAGTAACAAAGCAGGTAGCCAGAAGAAAGCCACACAACAAGAGCAGCCAGCTCTAAGAAACCCCCAGACCTCCCAGAAACAGCAGACACAACACTGCACCACACAGGCCAGACCTTAACCACAGCCCAGCCAGCCCAGAACCAGCCAGTCAGACAGCAGCACAGCAGACCCACGAGCACATGCCCAAGAACAGCCACACAGATCACCAGCAAGACCCAGACACAGCAGCCCACAAACCTCACACGAGAGCACACAGAGAACCACCAAGCCCCCAGAAAACCACCCTCCAGACCCGCTAAGATCCAGACAGAACACCCACACTCAGAAAGACAGAACCCCGCAAGAACAGCCCACTCCGCCCCTGAAGAGACAGACGCTCCACATCCAGCCCAGACAGACCCAGACCCACACCACCACTGCAGAACCACAAGAAGCCCAAGCCCAGAACAGATCAGCCCCCCACATAGACCCGTGCAGCAGAGACAAGAGAACCCAGAACAAGCACCACCACAGAAGGAGCCACCACCACCAGTCCAGCACCACAACAGAGCCAGCAGAAAGCAGCCCCAACACAAGACCCACCCAAGGCAAACACCCATAGCCCAGCACAGACGAACAGATCACAGACTCCGTACCAGAAAACCCTAGACAGCACCAGAAGAAACCCTGCAAGCACCAACGAAATTCCAGGCACCAGACAGACATGAAACACCCTGCGAACCCCACCCCCCTCAGCACCAGCATCCAGAGAAAGCAGCACAAGAGCACCCAGAACCAGTGAAAGAATAGACCAGAACAGAGACAGTAACCCAAGGGCAAAAACGAAAACCCCAAACCACCAACACAGTCCCACAAAAAGCAGAAAACCCCAAAAAAACAAAAAAAACACAAAACCAAAAAAAAAACAAGCAACACCCCGAAAACCGAAAAAACAAAGCCAGCCAAGCAACCCCCCACAGACAGACCAACCCAACCCCCAAAAAAAAAAAAAAAAAAGAACAAAAAAAACCAAACCCCGACAAACACAAAAAAACCCCCCGAAACCCAAAAAACAAAAAAAGAACCACAGCAGCAGCAGACAGAAGAACAGCAGAAGACCCAGCCCCCACCATAGCAGTGAGCGACCCCAGCCTGCAGAACAGAAGTCCCCAGCCAAGAAAAATGCCACTACCAGCCCCAGTCAAGAACCACAAAACAGTGACAACGCACCACACAGAAGAACCCAGAAGAACACCAACGAGCCCAGACCAGATAGAGAAGACCCCAGAACAGTACCCCAGCCAGACAGAGCCCAGAAACTCAGCACACCCATCAAGCACAAGCCCCCAGAAACCAGTCAACACAACACAAGAAACAACCCCCCCCTACACTCCAGACGCCCCCAGAAAAGACCACCCTACCCCAGCCAAGCCCAGACAACCCCCCAGAAGAGGCACACCTAGAAGCCCAGCTCCCAGACCCCCAGACAAGCCACAGAATGCCACACAACCAGATCACTAGCCCTCCACCCCCCCAGCCCCAAGAACAGGCAGCCTGAAACCACCATCGCCCCCCACAGACCAGACCAAACCAGCTCCAGCAGCAACCCAGCAGTAAGAACCAACCCACCACCCCCCGAAGAAACATCCACAGAGAACTCCCAGGGCACAGAAGCCTAGAGCCAGACAGAAAGCCCACCAGCCAAGACCCGCAAACAGCCCGCAGCCCCCAGTGAATCCAGAAGAGGGGCCGCAGAAACCCACCACACCCTCCCAACAGCAGTAAAAAGATCCAGCAGACAGACTCCACAGAAGACCCGACCCACCAACATCAAGCCTACAGACCAGCCAGCTGTGCTGCAGAGAACCCTACACTAAGGACAATGTAGGTAAGAGCCCCACCCACCCTCAGCCAGCAGCCTGACACAGCACAAGAGAAAGACCACAGCACCTAGCACCACAAAAAGACAAGCCACCAGACACAGAAATGCCCGCAGACAAGCAAGCCCAGACCAGCACCAACAGACATCCATCCCACAGCAGCAAAAAAGCAGAGCAGAAGAGTAAACAACCAAGACGCAACCACAGACCCACACTTACCAAGACCAAGCACAGAACCCACAGACAGAGCAGAACAACAGCCCAGACACCCCCCAGACAGCACAGAAGAACAACACCAGAGCCACCCAGACACCCAGCCCAGAAAGAACCTTAGAGAGCACCATCCAGCAGCAGACGCAAGAACGCCAGCAAAACAATAACACAGCCCCCCAAAAGAAGAAATCCATCCACAGAAACTAGAACCAGCCAGAGAAATCCCCCACAAGACACCAACAACAAAGAGACAAGAAACTACAAAGAAGAGAACACCCAGCACCCAGAACACCCCCCCCCCCCCATACTCAGCCCAGTGAACCACACCAAGACAACAGCACCTCCACACAGACCACCCAGAGCTCCCAGCAGACCACTAGACCAGACCCAAGAAACAACAGCCCTCAGTGAACACCACAACAGAAGAAACCAACCCCAGAAACCAGCAGACCAGCCCCAGCCAGAGACAGCAGAACCCCACCACAGAACAGCTAAGAACCCACCCACAAGCCCTAGAGCTCAGCCCAGCAAGAGGCCAGCCAGACAGAGCCCAAGTAACAAGCCCCAGAGAACCAGAACACCCCAAGCACACAGAGCACGAGATACAACCCAGCACAGACAGCACAAAACCCAGCAGCAGCCACCAGACCAGCCCCAAAGAAGACAGATACAGCAGACCAGAACAGCACAGAGAACCACAGACCCAGCAGACAACAGAACCCCACAACACAAGAAACACAGAGACAGCAGCAGAACCACACCCCCCAAAAAACCCAAAAAAAAAACAAAAGCACCCAAAAAACCCCCAAAAAATCAACCCAAAAACCAAAAAAAAAACAAAAAAAAAACAAAAAAAAACAAAAAAAAAGAACAAAGCCCCAAAAAACCCCCCCCCAAACAAAAAAAAAAAAAAAGACCCAAAACCCACCCCAAAAGAACCAAAAAAAAAACCAAAACCCCAAAAGAAAAAGCCCCCAAAACAAAAAACCCCCAAAAAAAAAAAAAAACCCAAAAAAAAAAACCCAAAAAAAACCAAAAAAAACCCCCCCCAAAAAAAAACAAAAAAAAAAACCCCCCCCCCCAAAAAAAAAAAAAACCCCCCCCAAAAAAAAAAAAACCCCAAAAAAAACAAACCCCCCGCACAACCCCCCCCAAAAAAAAAACAGAAAAACCCCAAACCCAAAAAAAAAAACCACCCCCCAAAAAAAAAAAAAAAAAAAAAAAACCCCCAAAAAAAAAACCCGCCCCAAAAAAAACAAGAACCCCCCCAAAAAAAAAAAACCCCCCAAAAAAAAACCGAAAAAAAAAAAAAAAAAACCCCCCCCAAAAAACCCCCCCAAAAAAAAACAAACCCAAAGCACAAAAAAAAAAACAGACAACAAAAAAAAACACACCCCCCAAAAAAAAAAAAAAAAAACAAACACAAAAAAACCAAAAAAAACCCGAAACCACAAAAAAACAAACCCCACAACAAAAAAAAAAGAAAAAACACAAACCAAAAAAAACCCCCCAACCCAAAAAAAAAAACCAAAAAAGAAAAAACAAAACCAAACCAAAAAAAAAAACAAAACCCCCCCCAAAAAACCCAAAAACCAAAAAAAAAAAAACACAAAAAAAAAAAACCCCGAAAAACCCCCCAAAAAAAAACCCCCCCCCAAAAAAAAAAAAAACCCCCCCCCCCCCAAAAAAAAGAACCAAACAAACCAAAAAAGAAAACCCCAAAAAAAAGGAAAAAAAAAAAAAAAAAAAACCAAAAAAAACCCCCCCCCGAAAAAGACAAAAAAAACCCCAACCCCCCAAAAAATGAAAAAAAAAAACAAAAAAACCCAAAAAAACCCCCAAAAAAACCCCAAAACCCCCCAAAAAAAAAACCCCAAAAAACACAACCAAAAAAAAAAAAAAACCAAAAAACCCCCAAAAAAAAACAAAACCCCAAAAACCCCCCCCCAAAAACAAAACCAAAACACCCCAAACCAAAAAAAAAAAAAAAAAAACCCCCAAAAAAAAAAGAAACACACCCACAGAATCCAGCAGAAGACCACAGACCAACCAGCAGACCAGCTAGACCCAGACTCAGGACAGGACCAGCAGCAGAAGAGACAGACGACCAAGACCAAGAGCCCCCCCAGACCAGACACAGACCAGGCCCCCTCCCCCCAGACACAGAACCCCTCCCAGAAGACAGACCCCAAGAAGACAGCAGACAGACCCCAGACCACCCCAGAAAGAACCCCCCCCCCCAGAAGACCCCCCCCCCCCCCAGACCCAGACCCCCACCAGCCCCCCCCCCAGACAGACCCCCCAGCCCCCAAGACAGAGACCAAGAAGCCAGACAGAACCCCCCAGCAAGAAGCCAGCAGAAGAACCCAGACCCAGGAAGAAACCAGAAGAAGACACCCCCCAGAACCCCCCCCCAGACATCCCAGTACAGCCACCACAGCCACCCCCTACCAGCCCAGACACAGACATAGCCCAACCCAGACAGCCCCACACAGAACCCAGAAGACCAACCCCCCCCCAGAGGCTGACCCCAGACCCCAGCTGCTAGTCTCAGATGACCCCAGACCCAGACCACAGACCCCCCAGAACCAGAAGCCCCAGACCACCTAACCCCCCCCAGCACCAGAAACAGACCCCCCAGAAGACCACCCCAGACAGCCCCCCACACATTACCAGACCCCAGTACAGACCACCCCAGCATGACCCCCCCAGAAGAAGCCAGAGACCCAGACACCCGAAGAAGACCAGCAAGCACCCTGAGACAGACCCTGACTCCAGACACCCCCCAGACCCCCCCCTTGAAAAGACCCTCCCAGACAGACGCAGACCCCAGACCCAGCGACCAGCAGACCCCCATAGCCCCAAGCTGACACCCCCCCAGAAGTCCGGCCACAGACCCCACAGCCCCCCAGACCCCTCAGAAGACCAGAAGCAGACCAAGACCCAGTCAGAAATGCTGCACCAACAGAACCCCAGACCCCCAACTAGACAGAAACCAGACATCCCAGACTTCAGTCCCCACTCAGGACAGAGAAACCCCCAGCCCCCAGCCCCAGAGACCAGACCCCAGACAGACCAGACTCAGATAGACCCCAAGACAACCCAGCAGACAGAAGTAGACCCTGTCCAGATCAGCAGACCCAGAAGAAGAGCCCCACCAACAGAGACAGCCCCCAGACCCACAGCAGACCCCAGAGACAGACCAAGACCCAACCGACCCCACCCTCAGACCAGCACAGACCAGACCAGCCATGAAGCCACCCCCCAGTCAGACAGCCCAGACAGACAAGACACCCAGAAGGAAGACCCCAGAAAGACGCCCCCGCCCCAGACCGACAGCAGATCTCCGCAGAGCAGAACCCGCAGAGACCCAACCAGACCAGACCAGCATGACCCTCCCTAGCACCCCCCAGCCCCACAGACCAGACAGAAAGACAAGACAAGCCCAGCCAGTAGACCAGCACCAACCCAGATCCCCACCCAGACCCAGAAGACCCCCCCACAGTCCACCCCAGAACCCCCAGCTCCCCCAGAAGCCCCAGACTGCAGAACCCCCCCAGAACCTACCAGATACCCCAGCCAGACAGACAGACAGCTCCCCCCGACCCACCCACAAGGACCAGACAGACCCCCAGCCCCCCCCAGGCAGTCCACAGACCCAGACCCCACAGACAGATCCCTCCCCCAGCCAGACCTGAAAGCCAAGACCAGACACCCAGAGACACACAGAGCCCACCCACTCCCCCCAGCACACAACCCAGCCAGCCCAGATTGATGCCCACCAGAAGACCCCCCCACCAGAAGCCCGCAGAAGACCACAGGACCAGACACCCAGACCCAGAAGAACCAGAAGACAGACAGAACCCCCCCACCAGCAGACACCCACCACAAGGAGCCCAGACCAGACTCAGAGACCCCCAGAAGACTGCCAGAACCCCAGACAGACCTCAGACCCCCATAGCTCAGACCCCTCCACCACTAGACCGACAGCCACAGACCCAGAAGACACTGATCCACCAGAGACCCCCAGACCAGCAGACCCAGCACCCCAGACACAGACAGAGAAGAATGCCCAACAGTCCCCCCTGACACCTCCCAGCCCCATGAAACACCCCAGACCCCCACCAGCAGACCCCCCAGAGAAGCCCCAGCAGAGCTCAGGAAGAACCAGACTGACCCAGACCAGACCCTCCCTACTAGGACAGAGACCAGCACCACCCCCCACTGGCCACAAGATCCACCCAGACCAGAACAGAAACAGAAGAGGACAGACAGACCAGCAGAAATGGACAGACAGCCCCCCCCCCCAGCAGATGCCCAGCCCAGACCCAGACAGCCCAGACCCAGGTCCCCAGTCCCACCCCGAACCCAGACCCCCCCCAGAACACCCCACAGACAGGACATGATCCCCGAAGACAGACACCAGACCAAGACCAGAAACAGACCAGAGCCAGATTCAGCCGACAGGAAGCAGAGATCAGACCCCAGGACAGACCCTCCCAGGCAGACCCAGACCAGCAGCAGACACCCAGACCCAGACAGAGCAGACCCCCCAGACAGACAGAACCCCCCAGGCAGATACAGCCCCAGCCACCAGACCAGACAGACCCCCCCACCGCAGAGAGATCCCCCAGACCCAGCAGCAGCCCACCCCCCTCCAGCCCCCAGACCCCTGACTGACAGACCCAGAGCCCACCAGCACAGAAGGATCAGAATAATCCCACCCAACTGCCCCCACAGACCCCCATAGTAAACCCATGACCTCCAGGTAGACAGCCAGTCACACCCCCAGCAAAGACCAGCCAGACCCCCCAGCCACCAGAAGAAAGTCAGCCCAGAGCACAGCCACTCCCACTAGCCCAGACCGACCCCCACCAGACCCAGCCCCAGAGACAGCCAAAGACCCCAAGATCCCCCACAGACCCCCCAGTACAGAAACCCCACACCCACAGAGACCCCCCCCAGGAACCTCCCAGAAGCCAAGAAACCCCCCCCAGGAACCCCCTGACCCACAAGCCAGTACCAGAACAGCACCCACCCAGCCCCAGCCAGAAGCAAGACCAAGACCAGACACACAAGAGTATCTGACACCCCCACCCCCCCAGACCACAGACCACAAGTCCAGCAGACCACACCCCCCCAGAATCACCAGAACTCCAGACCAAGACCCCCAGATCCACAGACCAGACAGACCAGAACTACACCACAGCCCCAGAAACCCAGCCGCAGACAGCCCCCCAGACCCCTCCAGACCAGACCACCCCGCCTCAGAACAGACCAGCAGCCCAGCCCCCAGACGAACAGACCAGCCAGCCCCCCCCCAGGACCCAGACCCCCCCAGACCACCTCCAAGACCCCCCCCAGACAAGACCAGATGCCCCAACCAGACCCCTGATCCAGACACAGACCCAGACCAGACAGACACCCAGACCCCTCCCAGAGTCAGACAGACACCCCCAAAGATAGAGAGAAAACAGCACAGACAGACCAGCCCAGACAACCTAGCCCCACCCCAGCAGACCTCCAGAGAAGAAGATCTCACCAAGACCAGACAGAAGCCCCAGATCCGACAGACACAACAGACCCCCCCTGCCCCACCAGACATACCAGACCAGAACACCCAGACCACCTCCAGCAGGCAGACCCCGACCCAGACCCCCCCCTCAGAAGACTGCAACAGCAGACACCAGAGCACCGCAGCAGCCAGACCACCCCAGGCACCAGACAGAAGAACCCCAGACAGACCAGGAAACCCCCCCCACCCAGGACCAGACCGCCAGCCCCAGACCCCCCCCAGAACCAGACCCCAGCAGCCTCAGAACCCAGACAGAAGACCCCCCCACCCCAATGAGACAGACCACACTCCCAGAAGACTCCCCACCCACCCAGCCAGCGACCCAGCAGACAAAGTCACAGACACAGCCCAGGCTGACCAGACCCAAAGAACCCCAGACAGACAGACAGACCAGAACCGACCCCCAGGTGCCCCAGACCCCCCACAGACCCCCCTAGAAGGATACTAGACAGCAGACAGACATCCCCCCCCCAGACCAGAAAGAAACCAGAAGACCAGACCCTTGACCCACCCCAGTCACAGACAGAACACCCTGAACAGAAGCCAGCCACACCCAGCCACCAGACAGCACCCAGCCACCACAGCAGCCCCCCAGTCAGCCAGAGAACCAGACAGGCAGACAGATCCAGAAAGACCCACAGACCCCAAGCACAGCAGCAGCAGTCCCCTACCAGAAGGAGCACACCCAGACAGCACCACCCACCCAGACAACCCCCAGACCAGAGAGACCACAGAGCCAGCAGACAGATGACCTGGCCCCCAGAACGCCCAGAACCAGACCCAGACAGCCAGACAGACAGCCCCCAGCCCCCCCACCCCACACCCAGACCCCCAGCACCCAGACACAGACAGACCCACACAACAGACAGACCCAGATGACACAGAGACAGACAGAACACCACCAAGGACCCACACAGACCCAGAAGACCAGAACCACAGACCACATAGACCTGACCAGACCCCAGGCAGACCGGACACCCCCCAGCCAGCAGCAGACCCTGACCAGCAAGCCAAGACCCCGACCTCCAGACCCCACCAAGCCCAGACCCCCCCCAGACCCCCCAGACCACAGGCCAGACAAGTAGAACCAGCCCCCAGCCCACAGCCCCCCCGACCCTCACTGGGGGGGTGGTGGCAGAAGATCCCCAGGGTCTCCAGACCCAGACTCCCCACGCAGACCAGCAGCAGCCCAGCAGAGACCCCAGCCAGTCCCAGACCCAGACAGACTCCCACCAGAAGCGCCCAGAACAGACAGACAAGCCCCCAGACCCAGCCAGACAGAGAACCACCACAGCCCAGTCCCCCCCCAGCACCAGACACCCAGACACCAGACCCAGACCCACCTGACCCCAGACCAGACCAGGACAGCCCAGACGGACCCACCAGAAGACCAGACAGACCACCCCCACAGACAGATGACCCAGACAAGAGCAGTCACAACTGCAGGACACAGTCGCAGGACCAGCCCCCAGAGACAGATCCCCACACACAAGACATCCCAGTGACACAGCATACAGCACCACACCTAGACATCAGCCTAGCACAGACCCCCAGTCAGCCCACAACACAGAAATCAGCACAGGACTGAAAGACAGCACAGCAGACGACACACACCCACACCATCAGCTCACTCTGTACCAGAACCAGACACCCCCCCATCAACCGCAGAGCCACAGACAGAAGCACTCCACCCCACCCAACATCCAGACAGCACCCAGACCAGACACAGTCCCAGGAATAGCAGACACCTGACAATGATCACTGACAGACAGAACAGACCACCACAGACCACACAACACTGGACCCCAGACAGACAGCAGACCCAGAAGCAGCAGCACAGAACCATACAACCAAGATCCCTAAAAGACAGACCCAGCACCCCCAGACCTGAAACAGAATACCACAGCAATTCCAGCAGACCAAGAAAACCCCCAGACCAGCCCTGACACACAGACAGACAGACAGACAGAATCAGCAGAGCAGCCAGACACACCAGAACACAGACAACCTACCACCAGACAGCCAGACAGACAGACAGTCTGACCACCAGACACACAGATCCAAGACACAGAACCACAAACACCCCCACAGACACCAGACCCCAGACCAGAACCAGACACAGCGAGAACCACACAAACAAGCACCAGACACCCAGACAGACACCCCCAAAGGGGGAAAAATCCCAGGAAAAAAACACTCCCAGACAGGACCCAGAACAAGTCACAAGCCCAGCACAGACAGCCCAGCTCATCCACAGCAGACCAACTACAGTCTGAACATAGCACCCCACAGCAGCAGACAGAACTGACTACCCCAGACCAACCAGGACCCAACGAAACCCCCACCCCAGACAGAATCAGCAGACCACACAGACAGGCAGACAGACACCACACCACAGAAGATAAGACAGACATGACAGAGCAGACGACCAGAAAGGACCACTGACCCAGACCACAGACCCACTCCACCCCAACACCCCCCAAGACCAACTGACCTCTGACCCCACACCAACCCACACACCCCCACAGAGCTGACAGTCCAGACAACACCACAGCAAACCCACCCAGCCCACGAACACAAAACAAGACTAGCAAAAACCAGTCAGCCAGGACACCCTCCCACACACAGCCCACAGAACCCCCCAGCCATGTCAGCACACCCGCCAGAACCTACACCAGACCGCAGACCTCCATCAGACTCCCAGACCACACAACACAGCAGACACCACCGAACCCCACACCAACCGAGAACCAGACACAAACACCACCCACCCAGACACACAGACCCAGAACAGACCCAGACAGACACTGAACAGGACCAGCCACACAGCAAACCACCAGACAGAAAGACGAACAAGCCCAGCAGACACACCCAGAACCACACCCACCACAGACAGACACCAGACCACAGCCACCCACAGACCAGACCTCAGGCCACCACACCACCCAGACCCAGCACTGACCAGAATAAGACCACACAGATCCCACCAGACAGATCACCCACCTAGACAGATCCAGACATCCAAGCACCAGAACAAAGACCAGACACGACACCAGACACACCCAGGAGCCAGTACCACTCACCAGATCACAGACAGCCAGTACCAGAATTTCCCACCAGCCACAGCAGACACACAGACTCCCAGACAGACCCCCAGACCCAGCCGAACACAGACAGACCAGCCACGGCAGGCAGCAGACCTGAACACCCAGAACAGAAGCTCCAGACAGCAGACCACCCCACCACCCTGGACAGCACTGGACCAGACACAGGACACCCAGACACCCAGACCTAGACAGGACAGACCCCCACTTGTAAATCAGACAACAGACACAGAAACCACCAACAGACTTACATGACAGACCCAGCCAGCATAAGGAAAAGAACAGCTGAACCTAGCGCCACCAGATCACAAGACACACAGAACCCCCCACACCTCCACAGAAATCCAGACCAGACAGACACAACCAGCAGCCACCAGACAGACACACCAGACAACCACTGACAAAGGACCACAGACAGACAGACAGCCCAGCCACACCCAGACAGAACACAGACACAGACAGCATCACAGACCAGACCGCAGCAGACACAGACAGTCCAGACCACACAGGCTCCTACAGCCAGACAGACACCCAGACTGAAACAGTCCCATGACACCCACAGACCACAAGACACCAACCCAAAGACCCCTCCAAGACCCAGCCCAAGCCAGACAGGAACACCACACAGACAAGCATACCAAGACCCCCAAAGATTCAGGCCTCACAGGCCACCAGCAGCAAGACAGACCAGACAGCAGACCAGGACAGACCAAGACACAGAACCAGACAGGATCCCCAGACCAGGAAACTCAACCACAAAGGAAGTGACAACGCCCCTCACAGTCAGACCCCCAGCCACGACAGCAGCACTCACAAAGACCAGCTACCCCAGACCAGAACACAGACACAGACCCAGACAGACAGACCAGACAGCAAAGAATCCACAGGACAACCCACCCCCCAGCCAGACAGACACCACCAGCACAGACCCATGACAGCAGACCCCCAGACAGGACAGACACACCAACTGCACATCATCCCTCAACACGAACCCAGACTCCCAGACAGAATCCCACCAGACACCCCACCCACAGACCCTCAGACACAACCCCACAGACCAAACAGAACCTCAAGACACCCTCAGAAGCCCAGACACACCAGACAGACCCCAGCACCAGTAGGACAGACCAGAATCAGAATGCAGACCCCATGACAGCAGAAACCACCCCCACTCACCCAGCAGACAACAGACCCACATCTGACAGAACCCAGTCAGACCAGCAGAGCAGGCCACATGCAGTCCAGAACACCACACCAAACAGGACAGCCAGACACATCCCAGACCTGCACACTGCCACAGACCCTGACCATCAAGATCCAGACCAGACCAAGACAGCAGACAGCACAGACAGACCACCCCACACCCAGACAGCAGACACAGACCACCCCAGAAGGCCAGACACAGCCAGCACCCCAAGCCACTAGACAGCAAGACCAGACAACAGATCAGGACTGACACCAGCACACACCAGGCACCATGACCCACAGACCCAGCACCCCTCCAAACACACAGACCAGTCAGACCCAGACAACCAAGACAGACAGACCAGACCCGACCAGAATGACAGAAGTCAACTCACACAGGACCCAGACCAGAATCTCCACCTGAACAGACAGAACAGACCAGCACAGACCAGGCCCATCTGTCAGTCACAGACCAGAAAGACTCAGAATGCACAATCAGCAGACACCCACAAGGACAGCATCAGCCCAGACATGACAGTCACAGAAGTAGAGCACCAGCCAACACAGACCAGCCACAGACCCCCACAGACAAGGAAGCCACCCCCAGACCAACCAGCAAAGACAACACCAGACACAGCTCAGACACCAGAATCCCAGGACCCTCCAGCAGAATCCACCCCAAGGACCTCAGACTCCAGACCCACACCAGAACCCCAGACCAGACAGAAGACCACAGACCAGCCACTACAAACAGACAGAATCCATCACCAGACACAGATCAGTCACAGACGCAGAAAGAACAGACAGAACACAGCCACACAGACCACCAGCAACAGACAGTCCACAGACACCACACCAGACAACAGCAGCCCAGAACAGACAGCCTCGACCAGACCACTCCTGAGACCCAGACCAGACACCCAGTCTAGACATACAGACAGACCAGACCAGAACTCACAGGAACAGACAGAACAGAGCAGAGAGACCCACAGACCCAACAGCAGACCACTCCAGAACCCTCATCAGAACAGACTGACCAGAAGATCAGACGCCAGACTAGACTGACAGACAGCAGACAGACCCCACAGACAGAACCACCAGAAACTCAGCAGCCACCAGACAGACAAGGACTGACCAGAATCACCAGAACAGAAGCAGACACCAGACATCCCCAGACAGTCCACAGACCAAGATCAGACACACAGGACACCCCCAGACACCCCCCAGAAACAGCAGGACAGACAGACAGCAGTCCCAGGAACAGACCACAGACCAACTAGACACAGACCACCAGCCCAGAAAGACAGACACCAGACAGCAGGAAACAACCAGCCAGAAGAACAGAAGACACAAGAAGAACAGACCCAGCTCAGACCCACCAACACCAGAAGCAGCCAGACACCTCACAGACAGAACCCCAGATTCACACCCCACAGACCCAGAAACCAGTCCCCAGACCAGACAGCCACCAGACCCCCCCTGACAGACCCAGCACAGAAGACAGAACAGAACAAGGACCCACAGACCGCCAGACAGACGACCCCAGACCCCCAGACCAGAACAGCAGAACAGACCACCCAGACAGAAGACAGAAGGACCCAGAACCAAGACACCAGAGCCCAGACACACCAGACAGGACCCCCAGACCAGACAGACCCCCTCCCCCCCAGCACAGCCCACACCCAGACAGCCAGACAGACACCAGAACAGCCCAGACCCACCAGGACAGAACACCAGACCAGAAGACCCCAGAACCAGAAGGGAACCCAGACAGCCCCATCCCAGACAGACCCAGCAGCCCAGACACCAGACAGAGCCCCCAGCCAGAACCACCCCAGACAGACAGACCCAGACAGACCCCCCAGACCCCCCCAGCAGACACCAGAGAACACACCACAGACAGACAGACCCCCCCCAGGAACAGAAACGCAGCCCCCACCCCCAGACCAGACACCAGACAGCAGAACCAGACCCCACAGACCAGCAGAACCCCCCCCCACCCCCCAGGGGACAGAATGACAGACCCCAGACAGACAGACCACCCTCACCAGCAGCCCCCACCAGACCAGACCAGACCCCCCACCAGAACCAGACACCACCAGACCCCCAGATCAGACCCCAGACAGATCACCAGACAGACACACAGACAGGACCCCACCCACCAGACAGACAGACCAGGACCACCAGACAGACCAGACAGACAGCCCCCCAGAACCCCAGACCCAGACAAACCCAGCCCCCCCCCACCAGAACCACCCCCCAGACACCACCCAGCAGAAGACAGACCAGACCAGACACAGACCAGAAGCCAGACCAGACCCCCCAGACCAGACAGAACAGACAGACACACCCCAGTCCCCAGAAGCCTCAGACACCCCCCCCAGAACACCAGACCAGCAGACCAGACCAGACAGACAGCCCAGAGCCCCACCCAGAGACAGACCAGACAGACCCAGAACCAGACCCCTGCCAGACACCCAGACAACCCCAGACAGACCACCACCCCCCACCAAGACCAGCCCAGAACAGACAGCCCAGCCAAACAGAGCCCAGACAGCACCAGAACAGACCAGAACCACAGACACCACAGACACAGACAGACACAGAATCAGACCCCCAGACCCCCCAGACAGACAGACACCCAGACCAAGACAGAAGACAGACAGACCCACAGCAGACCCAGAAGCACAGAAGACAGACAGACACAGACCAGGACAACAGACCCCACAGACCACCACCAGAACAGACAGACCAGACCAGAGCCCAGCTGACACAACCCCAGACAGAATTCGACAGACCCCAGACACCCAGAACCCACAGACAGACAGACAGCAGGACACCAGACCAGACCCAGACAGACAGGACAGACAGACACAGACCACAGACCACACCCCCAGCCAGACACAGCAGAATCAGCAGACCCAGACCACAGACAGAACCAGACCAGACAGAACCCAGACGACCACAGACAGCACAAGACAGTCACAGACAGACCCACAGCCAGACAGACAGACACAGACAGACAGAACAGACCAGCACCAGACAGACAGACCAGAACCCCAGACAGAACCAGACACAGACCAGCCAGACCCCCGACCCACAGGACCAGACACCAGACAGAACAGACAGACAGCCACCAGAACAGACCCAGACAGAAACAGACAGACCAGCAGACAGGACAGACCGCAGACCCAGCACCCCAGACAGACAGACACAGAACCCCAGACAGACCCAGACAGACAGCACAGACCAGCACACCCAGAACACCAGACCCACAGGCCGAGACCCACCAGACACAGAACAGACAGCCCAGACCAGACCCAGAATCAGACACAGCACCCAGACAGGACAGACCTACACAGACCCAGACCAGACCCAGACAGCAGAAGAACAACAGAAGACCCAGACCAGAAACACCCCACCACCAGACCCACCCCAGAATCAGCAGAACCAGACCACCCAGACAGACCAGACAGACCAGACCAGACACACAGACAGACAGAATCAGCAGAACAGACCCAGACAGACAGCCGATCAGACAGCACCTACCAGACCAGCCACAGACAGACCACCAGACACACACCACCAGACCAGAACACCCCAGCCACCAGACACAGACTCAGACCAGACAGAACACCCACCAGACCCCCACAGACAGACCAGCAGACACCCAGACACAGACCCGAGACAGACAGACAGAACCCACAGAACCAGACACCCACACCACAGACAGACCCACAGACAAGACCACACACCAAGCACCCAGAACAGACAGAACAAGACCAGAACAGAAACAGCAGGGCCAGACACCCACAGACAGACAGACAGACCAGACACAGAACAGACCCAGACCGACCCACCACAGACACAGCAGTCCAGAACCCCAGACAGACAGACCAGGCACACCAGACAGACCCCAGACAGACACAGCACAGACCAGATCAGACCAGACAGACCCCCAGCCCACAGACCAGCCCAGACACACAGGAGAATCAGACACACGACAGACCCACCCAGACCAGACCAGAACAGCACCCAGACAGACCCCAGACCCAGACAGACAGACAGAAGACCACAGACAGACAGACACACAGACCAGACAGCAGACAGACAGGACACAGAACACCAGACCACACCCCCCAGACTGACGACCACACCAGCCCCAGTCACAGCCCAGCCCAGAAGAGACAGCCAGAACAGACAGACAGACAGCAGACAGAACCCCCAGACCAGACAAAGACTCAGACAGCCAGAACCAGCACAGACAGAAGCAGCCAGCCAGACAGCAGACAGCACAGACCCCCGAGCCACAGACAGACAGCCACACCAGACAGACAGACAGACAGACCACAGACCCAGACACCCACAGCCCCAGACAGACCCCAGGACCAGACAGCAGACAGACAGACACCACCCAAGCAGAACAGACCACCAGACCCAGAACAGACACACAGACCAGACCAGACCAGCAGCAGACAGACAGGCCCACAGCCCCCAGACAGACCCCCACAGACCAGACAGACAGACCCCCAGACCAGGCCAGACACCCAGACCAGACAGACAGACAGAAGCAGCCAGAACCCAGACCAGACCAAACACACCAGCAGACAGACACCAGAACCAGACAAGACCACAGACCCCAGAACCCCCCACAGACCAGAAGACACACCCAGACCAGCCCAGACAGACCAGACACAGAACAGACCCCACAGACAGACAGCAGAATGCCCACACAGCCAGACACCAACCCAGAACAGAACACCCACAGACCCAGGACCACAGAAACAGACCACACAAGACAGCAGGACCCACAGAACAGACCACAAGACAACGACACCATAGACACAGACCCACCCAGACAGAAGACAGACCCCAGACACCCAGACAGCAGACAGAACAGACCAGAAGACAGAACACAGCAAGACCAGACCAGACCACAGATCCAGACACAGCCCACAGCCAGACCAGACCAACACAGACAGCACCCAGAGCCAGACCAGACAGACAGCACAGAGACCCAGCAGACACACCACACCCCAGACACCCGACAGACCCAGACAGCACAGACAGACACAGACCAGACACCCCAGACACAGACCACCCAGCACCCAGACACAGAATCAAGACAGACCAGAAGACAGACAACCCCCCACCACCAGACAGACAGACAGCAGCTCCCAGACAGAACAGACCAGACACCCCCCACAGCACAGACAGACCAGACAGACAGACCCAGAACAGGACAGACAGACAGAACCCAGCACAGACACACAGACGACACAGACAGACCAGCCACAGACACCAAGAACAGACCCAGCCAGACACAGACCAGACAGACAGACACCACCAGACAGACAGACAGACCCCCCAGCAGACAGACAGACCAGCGCCACCACAGACAGACAGACCCCAGCACAGACAGCCCAGACAGACAGCAGACACAGCAGCCAGACCAGACAGCACCCAGAACCCAGACAGACAACACACAGACCCCCCCCAGAACAGAAGACAGACCAGCCCAGACACAGACCAGAGACAGCCACAGACAGCCACCCACAGACAGGACAGCCAGAAACAACAGACAGACCAGACAGACCAGCAGACCACAGACCAGACCAGACACCACAGACCAGACCAGACACCAGCACCAGGACAGAAGCAGACAGACCAGACAACACACAGAATCAACAGACAGACCCAGACAGACAGGCCCAGACCCCAGACACCCAGACCAGAACACCCAGACACAGACAGAACAGACCCCCCAGACAGACAGACAGATAACAGACCCGCACAGACCAGACCAGTCAGACCAGACAGAAAGACCAGACAGACCAGCACCCGACAGCCACCAGACCCCCCCCCAAGGACACCACACACCACAGACAGTACAGACCCAGAACAAGCAGACACAGACCAGCACCCAGCCAGCCCCAGACTGACCAAGAAACAGCACAGCAGACCAGCCCCAGACAGACCCACAGCCAGACCCACACCCCAGACACCACACCTCAGACAGACAGACAGACAGAACCCCCCAGACAGAAGACCCAGACAGACCCCCACCAGACAGACACAGACCCAGACCCACAGACCCAGAAACACAGCACACCAGACGCACAAGACACCAGACAGACAGCAGACAGACAGACAGACACAGACCCCAGACCCAGACAGACCCCCAGACAGGACACAGACCCCTCCAGAAGCAGACCAGAACAGACCCAGACCAGCCAGAAGAACAGACAGAACAGACCCAGACCAGACAGACCACACCCCCAGACCAGAATCAGACAGACCCCACACCCACAGACACCAGACAGAAACCAGACAGAAGACACCCCCAGACACAGACCCCAGACCCCCAGACACAGACCCAGACAGACCCAGCAGAATCCCAGACACACCAGACCACCAGACCAGACCAGACAGACACAGACCACCGACCAGGACAGACAGCAGAAGACCAGAATCAGAACAGCACACCAGACACACAGCAGACCAGACAGCAGAAAGCAGCCAGACCAGACCCCAGACCAGTACATCCCCACAGACCACAGACAGAAGACAGCAGACTACAAGGACCACACCCAGACAGACCCCCAGACAGACCCCCACAGCAGAACAGACACCCAGAAATCAGCAGACAGCACCACCCCAGACCACCAGACCCAGACCAGACACAGAAGCACCAGACAGACCAGACAGAAGCCACCCCCCAGACAGACAGACCAGACAGACAGACCAGACAGCACCAGCAGCCAGACAGACACCAGACCACCAGAATCCCCCACAGACAGCAGGACACACCAGACAGACGACAGACAGGAACCCAGACCACAGACAGATCAGACAGAACAGAAAGACAGACAGAAGACACCCAGACCACAGACACAGACCACAGCCAGCAGACAGACCAGACCAGCCCCACCCAGACAGACCAGACAGACACACCCCACAGACAGACTGACAGAAGAGACAGACCCCACAGACACACAGACAGCCACAGACCACAGACACCCCCAGGACCCCAGCCAGAAGACCCACAGACACCACCCAGACCAGACAGAGACAGACCACCAGCAGACCCAGACAGAACAGACCAGCAGACAGACAGACAGACCAGCAGCAGACCCCAGACACAGACAGACAGCCAGCAGCACCAGCCAGACCACCAGACACAGAGAACCAGCAGACAGACACAGACAGCCCAGAACCAAGACCCAGAACAGACCAGCACCCAGCCACCACAGCCAGAACAGACAGACAGCCCCAGCCCAGAATCCACCAGACCAGACTCAGCCACCACCAGATCAGACACACAGACCAGGAACCCAGACAGACAGGACAAGCCAGCCCAGACAGAACCACAGAACCCCCAGACCACAGACAGACCCCTACACAGACCCCCCAGAGACAGACCAGACACAGCAGACCAGCACACCCCACACAAGACAGCCCAGAACACAGACCAGAAGGACACCAGACACAGCACCCCCCCACAGGACAGACCAGACACCCAGAGAAGAACCAGACAGCACCAGACAGACAGACCCAGAAGACACCAGACCAGACACCCAGAACACACAGACAGACCCCAGACACAGACCCCAGACCAGACACAGACCAGCACAGACAGAAGCAGACAGACCAGACCCAGACAGACCAGACCAGCAGACCAGACAGACAGACCACACCCCCAGACCAGACAGCCACAGACAGACCCAGACCACAGCAGAGACCACCAGCAGACCAGACAGCCCAGAACACAGCCAGAACAGACAGCCCAGGACAGACAGACCCAGCAGACCCCACCCAGAACACACCACCAGACCAGACAGACCAGCACACCAGACCAGACAGACACCAGACAGAACCACACAGACACCCAGACCCAGCAGACAGACAGACACCCCAGACAGAGCAGAACAGACAGCCACCAGACCAGACAGACCACCCCCGAACAGCAGGAATCAGACCAGCAGACCAGACCCAGACCAGCAGAACCAGCAGACAGACACCCACAGCACCCCAGACCAGAATCCAGACAGACAGACAGACAGCCACAGAAGACAGACAGAACAGACCACCAGACAGCCAGAACCAGACCACAGACAGACAGAAGACCACACAGACAGACCACCCAGCAGACAGACCCCAGACAGACAGACCCACAGACCCCAGACACCACAGACAGAACAGACCCAGACCCAGACCAGACCAGACAGACAGACACACAGAATCAGAAGACAGCCCAGACCCCACACAGACAGCAGACAGACCAGACACAGACCAGAACCAGAGAGCCACAGAAGTCCAGACAGCAGAACAGACCAGAGCACACAGACAGAAATCACCACACACCACCAGACACCCAGACTACCAGCAGAAGAGACAGACCACGACAGACCAGAACAGACAGACAGAAGACCCCAGACAGACACAGACAGAAAGACCCCAGACCAGACACAGCAGAACACAGCCAGACCAGCAGACCCCCAGACAGCAGACACAGACCAGACCCAGCAGAACAGCAGACACCCAGACACAGACACAGACAGACAGGACCACAGACCAGACAGACAGCAGACCCACCAGACCCAGACCAGACAGACAGACAGCCAGACAGACAGCCAGACACAGACCCAGACAGCCCCAGACAGACACCAGCCAGACCAGCAGACAGCAGACCACACAGACCCAGACACCCAGACAGACAGACAGAGACCAGACAGACCACAGACCCAGCCAGACACAGACAGACACACCCAGACAGCAGACAGCCAGCACAGCCAGACCACAGACACCAGACCAGACAGACAGCCCAGACCCCCAGACCAGACAGACCAGACCAGACACACCAGACACACAGACCCAGAGACACAGAAGACACCCAGCCACCACAGACCAGACAGACAGACCAGACAGACACAGACACAGACCCAGACACAGACCCAGAAGACCCCCACCCACAGACCAGACCAGCCACACAGACAGCAGCCAGACAGACAGCCAGACAGACCAGACACCAGACCCCAGAACCAGACAGGACAGCACAGACAAGACACCCAGACAGCCCAGAATCACAGACAGACAGCCAGACCAGCAGCACAGACAGACCAGCCCGAACACAGACCCAGACCCAGACACCCCACACCACCAGACAGAAGACCAGACAACAGCACCAGAATCCCCAGAACAAACCCAGCAGACAGAAACCCAGACCCAGACCCAGACCCCCCCCCAGACAGACACCAGCAGAACAGCACAGACAGCAGACAGCAGACAGGACAGACAGACAGACCAGACCCAGAGCCAACAGACCACAGAAGACCAGACCAGACAGCAGCAGACAGACCACCCCAGCAGACAGACACCACCCAGACAGACACAGCCACAGACAGCCAGACACAGACAGCAGCCAGCCCCCAGCCCCAGACCAGACAGACAGACCACGACAGACCAGACCCAGACAGAACCCCAGCAGACACAGAAGCAGACCCCAGCAGAACCAGCCACAGAAGACACCAGCACAGACCACAGACACAGACAGACCCCGAACCCAGACCAGACCCAGACAGACACAGACAGACAGCACCAGACACAGAACCCAGACAGACCAGAATCCACCAGACAGACACCAGCAGAATCAAGACCAGAACCCAGACAGAACAGCCAGACAGAACAGGACTCAGACAGCAGACAACCAGACAGCCAGACCACAGCACAGAGACAGACAGACAGACCAGACCCACAGGACCCCAGACCCAGCAGACCAGACCCCAGACCCAGACAAACAGACAGCCACCAGAACACAGACAGGCCCAGACCAGACCCAGAACCCCCACACAGAACCAGACCAGACAGAACCAGACAGACACACCAGACCCCAGACCAGACCCACCCAGAATCAGGACAGCCCAGCCAGACCCCAGACAGACCCAGAATCAGACAGACCAGAATACCAGACAGACCCCAGCCAGACAGACAGACACAGAGCACACAGACAGCAGACCCAGAACAGACAGACCACAGCACCAGACAGACCAGACAGACCAGAACAGACACAGAATCAGACCAGCCAGACACCCCAGCCACAGACAGCAGAACACACCAGAATCCAGCCCCACACAGACAGACAAGACACAGACACAGGACCCAGAATCCCAGGACCACCAGACCAGACACAGACAGACACCAGACAGACAGACCAGACAGACAGAACACAGAACAGACAGATCCAGACAGAAGAACACCCTACAGCAACAGACACAGCAGACCCAGACCAGACAGCACCAGACAGACCAGCAGAACCAGACAGACCCACAGACAGACCCCAGACAGAATCAGACAGACCCCCCAGACCACCCCCCAGACCCCCCACCAGAGCCAGCACCCAGCAGACAGACAGCAGACAGAACAGACCAGCAGACAGACCAGACAGACCAGAACAGCAGACACACCAGACAGATCCACCCACCAGCAGACCCAGGACACAGAAAGACAGACCACCTAGAAAGAACCCAGAACAGCAGCCAGACAGCAGGACAGACCACCACACCAGAAGCACACAGACCAGACAAGACCCCCAGACAGACACAGAGCCCCAGACCAAGCCAGAACAGCCAGACAGAACAGACAGACCCAGACCCCCAGACACAGCCAGACAGACAGAACCAGACAGACAGACAGCCAGCAGCCACCCCAGACCAGACCACAGACAGACAGACCAGAAGACACCAGCACAGAACCCCAGACCAGACCGCAGACAGACCCAGACAGACCCCCAGCAGACAGACCACCACAGACCCCCCAGACAGACAGACCACCCAGACAGACACCCAGACCCAGCCCCCAGCCCCAGACCCCAGACAGACCCAGACAGACCCCAGCAGACAGAACAGACAGCAGCAGACAGACAGACACCCAGACCAGACACACCCAGACCACAGACCAGCAGACCCAGACAGAACCCAGACACAGCAGACAGACCCCACAGACAGCAGACCAGACAGACACCAGAGACAGACACCACCAGACAGACAGGACACCCCAGACCAGACCAGACCCACAGACCAGAATCAGCAGACACAGACCCCAGACACCCAGACCCACGAACAGGACCCCCCAGACAGCACCAGCCAGAACAGACCCCAGCACACAGACAGACAGAACAGACAGCGCAGAACAGACCCAGACCAGACCCACAGACACAGACACAGACCAGCCAGACATCACCCCAGAGAACCACAGACCACAGCCCCAGACCAGACAGAGCAGAACCAGACCCAGACCACAGACCAGACCCCCCAGAACCACCAGACAGACCAGAATCCAGCCAGACAGAAGACCCACACAGACCCAGACAGACAGAATCAGACAGACACCACAGACACCACCCAGCAGCCAGACAGACCAGACCAGAACAGACAGGACAGACCCCAGACCACCAGACAGCAGACAGAACAGACCACAGACAGGCCAGACAGCCAGACACCCCAGACCAGACAGACAGAACCAGACCCAGGATAGACCAGCAGACAGACAGACCAGACCACAGACAGACCACAGTCAGCCAGATCCCCCCACAGACCAGACAGACAGGACAGACAGACACGACAGCCGCACCACAGACCCAGAACCAGAAACCACAGACCCAGCCAGACCCCCCCAGACACCACAGACAGCAGAATCCAGCAGACCAGACAGACCAGACCCAACCAGAAGCAGACCCCAGACAGCCACAGACAGACACCACAGACAGACCCCAGACAGACAGACCCACAGCAGACAGAATCCCAGCAGACCAGCACACAGACAGACAGACCCCAAGACAGCAGACCACAGCAGCCCAGCCAGCCACCCAGACCCCCAGACCCCCCCACAGACCCAGACAGGACACAGACACCCAGACCAGCACAGCAGACAGCCAGAACACCCCCACCAGACAGCAATACCCCCAGCAAGACAGCTGCCAGAGCAGACAGAACCAGACAGACAGACACAGACACAGAACCCAGAACAGACCAGCCAGACCCCAGCCCAGCAGACACAGACAGGACACCAGAACAGCAGACCAGACAGCCGACAGACAGACCACCAGAACCAGACCAGAACAGACAGACAGAATCCCACCCAGACCACAGACCCAGACGCCAGACCAGCAGCAGACAGACAGCAGCACCAGCCCCCACCAGACAGACAGAACAACAGAGCGATCCAGACCAGACAGACAGACACAAGACAGACCAGAGAACAGACAGCCACAGACCCAGAGCACAGACAGACCCCAGAATCCAACAGACCACACCCACACAGACAGACAGACAGACCGACAGACCAGAACAGACACCCAGAATCACCAGACACAGCAGCAGACAGCCCAGAAGACACCCCACTACCCAGCAGCCACAGACCAGCACAGACAGACACCAGCAGACAGGTCAGATCCCAGACCAGACAGCAGACCCAGACCCCCCAGACAGAACAGACAGAAGCAGCACATCAGACAGAAGACCAGACAGACACACAGGGCAGACCAGACAGACAGACCCACAGACCAGACAGACAGACACAGAAAGACAGACACGCACAGACAGACAGACCCCCCCCAGACAGCAGACAGACAGACACCAGACCACCCCAGACAGCCAGACCAGACAGACAGCTACAGACAGACAGACCAGACACCGACCAGCCCAGACTCCAGGACCCAGACAGACAGAAACCTGGACAGCCAGAAACACCACAGACAGAGCAGGACCACCCAGACAGACCAGACAGACAGACACACCAGCCAGACCCAGACAGCAGAATCGCAGACATCAGCCCAGACCAGACACAGACCAGACCCAGAGCAGACAGAGACGCCAGACACACCAGCCCACCACACACCAGCCAGACCAGCAGCCCCAGACAGACAGACCAGGACCAGACCAGACAGCCAGAAGCAGTGAAGCCAGAACAGACCAGACCAGACAGACCAGGACAAGACCAGACACACAGAACCAGACAGACAGAGCCAGACCCAGCCAGAATCACCAGACAGACAGACCCCCCCAGCCGCACAGACAGACCAGACAGTCCAGCCAGCAGACAGCAGAACAGACCCAGGACAGACAGACAGACCAGCCCCACAGCACAGAGAAACCCCCCAGACAGACCACAGACAGACCAGACAGCAGAATCCAGGACAGACCAGACAGACACCCCACACTACAGACCAGACTGACCACCAGAAGCAGACAGACAGCCCCACCCCAGCCAGCACAGACAGCAGCAGAACCCGAGACCAGACAGAACAGCCAGTACAGACCACAGAAGACCAGACCAGCAGAGCAGAAGACAGACCAGCCCCAGCTGACCAGCAGACCCCAGCCATCCCAGAACCCAGACACCCACCAGATCAGACAGACACAACACAGCCCCCCAGACCCAGACACCACAGACCCAGACCTGACCAGGACCAGCCAGACCAGACAGCAGACCAGACCCCCCAGACACCAGACAGAACAAGACCTCAAGAAGACACAGAACAGGACAGAACACCACAGCACAGACAGCCCCAGAGACAGACCCACAGACAGCAAGACAGGACAGACAGACCCCAGACCAGACCACACCAGACAGAGGACACACAGCCAAGACACAGAACCCCCCCAGACCAGACAGACAGAGCAGACAGGACAGCCCACAGAATCCAGACCCCAGACACAGACAAAGACCACACCAGACCCCTCCAGCACACAGTAGACAGACACAGACCAGAGACAAGACCCACAGACGCAGACCCAGACAGAAGGGACAGACAGAACAGCCACAGAACACAGACCCAGCCGAAGCACCAGACGCCAGACAGACAGACACAGACAGCACAGAACAGACACCCACCAGACAGACAGACACAGACAGACAGACAGACCAGAACAGACCAGCAGACAGACTCAGGACAGTCCACCAGACCAGACCAGAGCAGACCACAGCAGACAGCCAACGCCACACAGAACCCAGCCAGAGCAACTACACAGACCAGGAACAGCAGACCTAGAAGAATCACCCAGCAAGACAGACCAGACAGCACCAGACAGAAAAGAATCACACAGACACAGACAGCCAGACCACGCAGACACAGACACCAGACAGCAAGGACCAGACCCAGCCCAGACACGAACACACACAAGAATACCCCGCAGACGAATCCAGACCACCAGCAGACCAGAAATCAGCAGACAGCACCAAGACACAGACACAAGACCACAGACACACACAGACCCACACCACCGACCCCACCCCCACCCGAAACCCAAAAAAGGCAGACAGCACACAGAAGCCAAGGGCCCCCCCCCGGACAGAAATCAGACCCAGAAAAAGCAGACAGACCCCAGCCCCCAAAGACCCCCAAAACAGACCAGAAACCCCCGCCCGCAGGGAATCCCCGGCAGACCCCCCCCAAGCCCCCCAGACCCCGAAAAAAACCCAAAACCCAGAACCCCCCCAGACACCCCCGGAAAAACCAGAAACCCCCACGAACAAACCCGCCCCCCGACAACCCGACAGGGCCCGACCACAGACCACCCCGAAAGAACCAGCCCCAAAAGACCCGAAAACAAGCCAAAAACCCCCGGGAAACAGAATTTTAGAACCCCAAAGGAAACCCGACCCAGCAGTCAGACACCCAACCCGCAGCAGAAAAGGCCCGAACCACCCCCCCCAGAACCCGAAACCCCGCCCGAAACCCGCCCCGACCCCCCAGACCCCCCAGACCAGGCCCCACAAAAACCACCCCCCGACCAGGAAAAGATCCCAGACCCCGCCAGGGGCAGACCCCCCGACACAAGAAACAAGACCCCCCCCCGCAGAACCCCCCCCCAGAAACAGAAACAGACCCGACCCAACCCGACCTCCACAGACCCCAAACCCCCCAGAAAAACAGCCCAGAGACCCCCGCCCAAAAACCAAAACAGAACAGCCCCCCCCCAAAAGAAGACAACCCCCCCCCCCAGGGAGAACCCCCGCAAAAGAACCCCCCCGAACCAGAACCCGAAAAAGACCCCGGACCCGACCCAGACCACCCCGAAAAGAACCCCCGAACAGAAAGACCCAGGCAAAAACAGCCAGGCACCCCCCAAAAAAAAAATGCCAGAAAAAACCAGAACAACCAAAACACCAAAACCGCCCCCCCACCACACAAAGAAGGGCCAAGACCAAAAACCAAAAAAAAGAAAACCCCCAAAACCCAACCCGGAAAAAGCAGAAAACCCCCCGGCCCAAAACCACAAACCAAAAAAAGACCCAAAACCCCAAAAGAAGAAAGAAGACCAAAACAGAAGCAAAAGACCCCCAAGACAGAAAAAAAGAAACCCAACCCCGGGAAAAGAAGCCCGCCAAAACCCCACCCGAAAAAAGAAAAAAACAAAAAAGAAAACAAAAAAGGGGAAACCCGAAGACCCCCCGGGCAGACCAAGAGAAACAAAAAACCCAAAAAACAGAAAAAAGGGAACCCCGAAAGCAAAAAGCCCCCGGGAAAAAAAAAAAAAGAACCCAGAAGCCAAAAAGACAGAAAAAGACAAAACCCCCAACCCGACCAAAAGAAAACCCCCGAAAAGAAACCCCCCAACCCAAAAAACCCAAGAACCCAAACCCCAAAAAACAAAACCCAGGCCCGCCCCCCCCAAAAAACCCCCCAGAAAAAGGCTGAAAACCAAAAAACCCCCCCCACCAAAAGGGCCCAAAAAAAGGGAAACCCGAAAAAAGGGAAAAAACAAAAACCCAAAAGAAGGCAGAAAAGAAAAGAAAAAGACCCAAAAAACCCCAAAACCCCGAAACCCAAAAAGGAAAAAAAAGCCAGCCCGAAAAAAACCAGACCAAAACCCCAAACCCCAAAAAAACCAAAAAAGAACAGGCCAAAAGACAAGGGAACCAAAAACCAAAAAAACAACAGAAAACCAACCCGAACCCAGGAAAAAGAAAGCCAGCAAAAACCCCAAAAGGGCCCGCCCCCAAAAAAAGCCCCCAAACCAAAAAAAGAAAAGACCCCGGGGAACCCCCCCGAAAGACAAGAAAAACAGAAAAAACCCGAAAGAAGACCCCCGTCACCCAAAAACCCCGAAAAAAGCAAAGAAAAAAGACAGAAAAAAACAGGAAAAACCAACCACCCGAAGCAAAAAACCAGCAAGATCCAAAAGAAAAGACCCCCCAACCGAAAAACCCAAAAAAAGAAACAAAAAACAAAAAGCAAGAACCCCAAAAGAGAGAAACCCCCCCCAGAAAAAGAAGCAGCCCCCAAAAAAAGAAAAGAAACCCAAACCAAAAGGAAAAAAACAAAAGACAGAAGCCCAAAAAAAAGCAGAAGAAAAAAGAAAAACAGAAACCAAAAAGAAAGCCCAACCAGCAAAAAAAGAGACCCGAAAAAAAGAGAAAGAAGAAAACCCAGAAAGCAACAGAAAGAACAAAAACCCACAGATAAGACAGAAAAACAGACAAAGAAAGAAGACCAGAAACACAGACAGAAGAGCCTGACTAACAAGGAAACAACAGAAGAAGCAGACAAAACAGCCAAAAGCAGAACACACAAACAAGCCAGGAAACCAGATGACCAGCCCAAAAGAAAGAAGAAGAAACCAGCACCCAAACAGAACCAGAGAAACAGAGTCACGATAGAAAGAAAAAGAAAGTAAGATCAGTAGAGAGAAGACCAAGAAAAAGAACAAACCAAGAACAGAGACAGTCGCAAACTCACACAGAAGACAGAAGAACCAAAGAACAGAAGAGAAAGAACACAGGAACCACGAAAGACCCAGAAGAACACAAAAACAAGACACAAAAGAAAGCAAGCCAGACAGCCACAGCACACAAGAAACAAGCACACCAATAACACAAGCAAGAATACACAGCACAGACCAACCAAAAAAGCAAGAACAGAAAGAAAACAGACACAAGACCAACCCAATGACAGAAAAAAGAACAGAAACCAGATCAGAGAAAGAAAGAACCCAGAAAGCACAAACACCAGGCCAGACCACAGAACAAAGAGAGAGATAAACAGAAAACAGAAGCAGAGAAAAGAGAAACATAACCACCCCACCAAGAGAAAAAACAGAAACAAACAAGAAAAGAGAAAGAAAAAACAGCACACACACAAGAAGAAACACAACCAAGACAAGAACACCCCTAGAAATAGAAACAAACAAGAACCAGAAAATATGTGAAAGACAGAACAGAACACCAGACCATGAAAGACAGACAGAACCAGAGACCCCCAGAGAACAGACAAGAACAAAAAAGCAGACCAAAAGAAGGACAATCCAAAACCCCACAAAAGAATGTATAGACAAATCAGACAAAGCAGAAAACACGCCAGCACCAAAGAGACAAGACCCCAACCAGACAGATAGAGAAAGCAAGAAACTAGAAAACAACAGAACAACGAGAACTAGACAACAGACAGAAAAGAAGGCACAGAAAAAAAACAAAAGACAAGAAAAAAGCATACAAGAAAGACACAAAAAGAAAAGCAAAGGAGACAGAACAAGAAAAAAAGGAACAAGAGACACAAAGCAAGACAGACAGACACAGAACAACGCAGCTAAGAGAACACCAACCCAGCAAGAAACCATCCAGAACACAAGTAGAAATAAGAAGAAAACACAAAAAGGAGGCAGAACACCAAGAAGTGACAGAAGAAGAGAAGGGAACCAGCAGGACAAAAGAGACCCAAGGATGACAGAAAGCAGAAGAAACACAGACAGCAAAGAAGAACAAACAAAAAAGGCAGGATGAGAATGCAGAGAAAGCAAGAAATGAAGAGGCACCAAGAAAAGACAACAGACAGAGCAGGAAGAAGAAATAGCACAGCCCCCAGAAAGGAAGCCAGAAAGAAACACCCAGAGAACTCAAGCCAGCATGGAGCAGAAAAAAGAAGGACAGAACATCAGAAAAAGAGAAACAGAACTAAGAACAGGAAAGAGAACCAACCCCCCAAGACACAAAGACCAGAACACCCAAAACAAGACAAAGAAAGAAGACACACACAGAACAAGAAAGCAAGACAAGACAGAGACACAAGACAAGAACAAGAAGAGAACAAGCAGCAAGAAAAGAGATCAAGAACAACAACACAGACAGAACAAGAAGAGACACAGACACCACCCTGGAAAAGAAGAACAGACAAGAAGAAAAGACTGAGAACAGAACACAAGAACAGAGCAGAAAGAAACTGAAAGGCAAACAAAAAAGAAGACAGACCAAAAGACCAAAGATAAAGCCTAAAACAGAAAGAACCCAGCGACAAACAGCAGAACAAGTCAGAAGAACAAGCACCCCAGAAACAAAGAGAGACAAAGACAGAAACAAAGAAAGCAACACACAAGAGAAGGAAGACAACCACAAGAACAGCAGAAGAAAGACAGAAGAAAGACAGAAGACAGACAAAGCAACAGAAGAATAGAAAGAAGGAGAACACCGAGAGAAACTGGCCCAGACAGCCAGACAGAGAAAGACAGAAAACAGGACACACCAAGAAACAACACAACAAGCCAGCAACAGAACCAGAGCCCACAGAAAACAGTGACCACAAAGACAAAGAAAACCCAGACACAAAAGAGAGAACAGAAAGATAGAGAATCAACCACAAAAACAACACACAGCAAAAGCCGAAAAGAACAAAGAAACAAGAAGAAACAAAAGAAAAGCACAGAAACAACAGGACCAGAGCAGAGCCCAAACCCAGGAAAGAACCCCCAGAAAGACAAAAAACACAGAGAAAACCAAGAAAGAAAGCCAAGAACCTCAAGAGAAAAGACAGAAGAACAAGAAAACCAAGGAGAAAAAAGAACAAGCACACAGAGACACCTAACAGAAAACCACAAACAAGAGAACACACCCAAAGACAGACAAGAAAGACAACCCAGAAGAAACAAAGACAGAGAATCACACCAGAGACAGAACAAACTAGACGAGCAATCAGGGTAGCACACAATAGAAATGAAGGAAGAACCCAAGAAACAGAACAGACAGAGCCAGAACCAGACAAGGAAACACAGCCAAAAGACAGAGACCAGAAGACGACACACCAAGAAAAACAAGAAGAAAAGAACATCAGAAGACCTGACAAGACAAAAGAAGAACAAAAAGATCAGAGAACAGGAGACCAGAAATAAAGACAGGACAGGCAGAAGACACAGACACCAAGAGAGACAGAAGGGGACCCTAAACAAAAGAAACAAGACCAGCAGAAGACCAGAAGAATAAGACAGAACACCAGCAAAGATAGAACAAACACAAAGAACAGAAGACAGAGAGACAGACAGAAAAGAAACAGACACAACAAGAAGCAGAGAGGACCCAAGAACACAAAACCAAAAGTGACAGGAACAAAGAGAACAGAAGCAGCAGACAAGAGCAGAAACCACAGAGAACAGAACAGCAAGAGAAGAACAAGAACAGAAGACTCCAAGAATCACACAGCAACAAAATGAAGAGCCAGACAAAAAGAAAAGAAAACACAAGAAGAAAACCAAAGAGAAAGCAGACAGCACCACAAAGACAAGAAAGCCAAAAAGACAGACATGAAAGAACCAGGCCAAGTCAACAAGCCACAAGACTACACAACCAACCAGACAACCAAGAAGAATCACAAATAAAGCAACAAGGCCCAAAGACCACCAGAAGAAAGAAAGAGCAAAAAGCACCATCACAAGCAAGAAAACCAAACAGCCAGAAGAGAACAAACAAAGAAGAAACCACAGGACAGAAAACAAGCAGACACAAGAACCAGAGGAAAAGAAAGAAATACACAGAAAAACGCAGCAAGAAAAGCAGACAACAGACTTGAAAGAGAAAGAAACAAAAAGACAACCCAGAAAAAGAAGCATGAACAGAAAACAACACAGAAGTAGAAGGAGCAAGCAGAAGACAGAAAGAAAGAGAGAGAAAACCAGAATACCAAACAGAAGAGAGAAGAAGGCAACAGCACAACCACAAATACAGAAACCAGAAAACAGAAGAAGAAAGCAAGACAAAAGCAGCAGCAGAAACACAACGCAAAAGAGCAAGAGAATCAGAAGAAGAACAGCACCACAAAAGAAGAACAAGAGAGGCACAGAAACAGAAAAAGACAGGCCAAACCAGAAGACAGAAACCACAAGCACAATAGAAGCAATGAAGAGGAAGCCAGCAAGAAAGCAAGCACCCAAGAAAGAACTCAGCCACAACAAAAGCAGAAGAGAACAGAGAAAAGCCAGCAAGCAGAGAACAGACCAGAACAACACCAGAACAAGCAGACCAGGGAAGAAAAGCAGAGCAAGCCACCACAAGAACAGACCCACACACAGTAGAACAACCAGACAAAGCAAGAAGCCCAACAGATCCCAGAAAACCCCAGAAGACCCCAAGACAGAGCACGAAAAGAAGAACCCACAGAAGACAAGAAAACAAAAAGAAAAGAAGAACACACACCAAGAAAAATAACACAAAGAGATGAACACAGAATAGACACAACAGAAAACAACCCACACACCAAGATAAGAGAAGCCAGAACAAGAAGGATAAAGACAGAAAACATAAGCAACGAGAACATAGAAGAAGACCTACGCAGAGAAAGCAGAAACAGAAAACCCACCAGAAGAAGAAAAGAAAGAAGCAGACAAGACAAGAAGCAAAGCACCAGAACAAACACAGAAAAAGAAGAAAGCAGAAACAAGAGAAAGAACAAGAACCAGCAAAGAGCAAGACAACTGCCAAACTAGACCTGAAGACAGAAACAGAACCCACAGACAAGAAGAGGAAGAAAGAGACACAAAGAAGGGAAACAGACAGCAAGGAGACAGTGAAACCAGCCAAAAATGTCACGAACAAGAAAAGAACCAAAAGAAGAAGAACAGAATAGAAGATAAGAAGAACACAAAACAAGAAGAAGAAGAAAGACCAAAGCAACAGCCAGACCGCTCCAGGACAGCAAGAAGAAAAAGAAGAAGAGAAGACACCACAAGACCAGAAGAAGATAGCAGAGAAGGCAACAGGAAACAACCAGCAGAACCACAGAAGAACCAGAACCAAGAAAAGGAAGACAAGAAGCCCAGACCTCCAAGACCAGATGAAACCACCACCAGAAACAAGCCAACAAGACAACCAAGAAACAGAAAAGACAGATCAAAGCCAACCCATGGACAAGAAAAAAGAAAGAAGACATACAGACAGACCACAGGACAAAAAAGAAAACAAAACAAGAAAGTTAAGAAACAAAGACCAGCAGCAACAACGACACCACAGACACCAATGAGAAAAACCCAAGAAGCCAAGAAAATGCCCCAAGAACACAAAACAAAGACAAAAGAAGCCACAAGAGCCAGGAAAAGAAACACAGAGCACCTCACAGAACCAGAAAGAAAACAGAACAGGACAGAGCACCAGACCCATGAAGACCAGAACAAAGAACAGAAGAGAGCAAACCCAGAGACAGACCAAACCAAAGACAGAAAAGCAGGAAGAACAAAAGATAGCAGAAGAAAAAAGAACAAACAGAAACCCAGAAAACCCCAGAGGCCCATCCACAAACACACAACAGAAGCAAAACAGAAGAAAGAGCCAAGAAGAAAGAGAACACACGAAAGAGACAGATACCCAGCACCAGAAGGGAAAGAACAGAAGAAAAGCAGAACAGAAGCAGAGAGAAAAGCAGAAAAGACACTGCACAACCCAGACAGAACAATAGACAGACCCCCCAGCACAAACAGAACAGAGGAAATGACAACAAGCAAGCAGAACCACAACCAAACAGAGAAGACAGAAACACAAAGAAGAACACAGCCCCACAGAAAAACTAGACCACAGCAGAGACACCAAAGTAAGAAAAGAAGATCCAGAGAAAGACAGCAAAGAAAAAAAAAGAACAATAGAACACAGAAGACAGACAGACCAAGGACAAGACAGAAAAAACAGACAACAGACAGAACAAAGATGAGCAGACAGACCAAAAAGAAGACAAAGAATCAGAAGATCCAGCCAGATAGGCCAGAAAGAGCAAGAAGTGACAGACAAACACTAGAGACCAGCAGAGAAGAACAGAACAAAGACAAGGAAGAAGAAAGGAAGACAAGCAGCACCCAAGCACAGAAGCAAAGAGAAGAGACAAGAAAAGAAGACACAAACAAAAGAACCAGAAGACACACAGCAAGAACACCAACAGACAAAGCAACCACACAGAACAGTAAAGCAGAAAAGAGAGAGAAGAAAGCAACCCAGAACAAGAAGCATGCAAAAACAAGAAGAAAGACCACACATCCAAGAAAGAAAACAGCAGACACCAGAACTGATCCAGGAAGAAAGAGAAAGAAGAAAAGAAAAAGAAAGAGAAGAACCATGCCTAGAACCCCAAGCACAAGCAAGAAGGGCAAGTAACCAAGACACCAGACCAAGAAAGAACCCCCCATCACAGAAAGCCCCCCCAGAACACCACCAGCACTGGCAAGAAAAAGAGAACCAGCCAAACACTCAAGAATCAAGGAAAAGCCAAAAGACAAGGTAGGAACAGAAAGAGGAAAAAGAACACAAGCAGAAGAAAGAAGAACAGAAAAAAGAAAAGAAAGAAACAGACCAAGAACCAACAGAAACAAGAGACCAAACAGCAAAGAAAACGGAAGAAAGAAAACAAAAGAAAGAACAGCACAGCCAAAGCAAGATAGAAACAACACAGAAGCATAGAAGAGCCAAAACAAAAGCAGAAGAAAGAGATGCCAAGAAGAGAACAGAAACCCAAAGGCAAAAAGCCCCCAGAACCACAGACACAGAATAGAAAGAAAGTACAGAAGAACCACCAGAACAACAAACATACAACAGCGACAAGCAAAGAGACAAGGGAACAGACACACAAGAGAGACACAAGAGACTAAGAAGGTAAACAAGACAAGAAGAAAAGCAGAAGAAATAACAACACCACAAGACCACATACCAACACAAGAAGGCACAAGAAACCAACCAGAACCCAAAAGCACCCCAAGAAAAGCAGAGCCCACACAGAAAGAAAGACACCCAGACAGCAAGAACAAGAGACAAGAACTCACAGAAAAGAAGACAACGCAGAAGAGAAGAAAGTCAGAACAGAAAGACAGGACACAGAAGAAAGAAGAAAGAGGCCAAAAGGACAAACCAGAGAGAGAAGACCACAGGAATAAACCTACAAGAGCAGAACAGAAAAAACAGAAGGAAAGAAGAAACCCCAACCCAGAACCAGCAACAGACAGAACCCACCAGGAAACATGAAGAAAGAAGAAGAAGACAACAAACCACAAGGAATCAGAAAAGAGAAAAAATACAACAAAGAAACCCCACAAGAGAACAGAGAAAGATGCAGACCCCAGAACCAGAGCCAAGAGAAGAAGAAAGAAGCAGAACCACCAGAAGAAAAACAGACAGACCTAGCCACAGAGAGGAAGAAAACAGAAAAACAGAGCCAGAAGACCAAACAACCAAAGAAATCACAGAAGAAAGAAGACAAGAAAACAAACAAGCAGCCAGCAAAACAGACAGAGTCAAAAAAACAGAGACACACCAAAAGAAGAAAGAAGAAGACCCAATAAGAAACAAGACACCCAGCAGAACTGAAAAGAGCAGCACAGCAAGAGGAAGAATGAACCAGATAACCAACACAAAAAGACACTAGAAAACAGAAACCAAAGACACAGACCAAAGACCAGAAGAACCAAATCAGAAACACAGTAACAGAGAACAAGCCAAGGAAAAGACAGAGCCAGAAACCCCAGAAGAAGAAGAGCACAGAAAAAGAAGAAAGTGAACAAGCAAAAAACAGAGAAAGAAAAGCAGAAGACAGCAGAAGAACAAGCAGCCCACAAGAGACAAAAAGAAAGAAAGCAAATAAGACCAGACAGCTGAAGCCAGGACAAGAAGTAACCAGGCAAGGAGAAGACAACTGAAAGGGAAAGCATGAAAGCAGTAGAGAACAAAAGCAAGCAAAAAGAAGACAGGAGACCAGGAACAAAGAAACAGAAGACCAGCAGAAACAGCAAGCAGAGAACCACGGTCACCAAACACACAGAGAACCAAGAGAAAGCACACAAGACAAACAACAAAGAAAAACCAGAGCAGAAAAGATGAAGAAAGAAAGCAGAACAGCCAACAAGAGTCCCCAGGAGAAGAACCAGACAGAAAAGAAGAGCCAAAGAATAACAGATAAGAAAAGACAAAGACACCAAGACAGACACAAGCAGAAAGGGGGGGCAGAAGATAATAGCAGACCACACAGAAAAGGACCAGACAACAGAAAACACACAGAAAAGGAAGACAAAAAAGCAAGAACCCACCCCACAAGACAAGGAGACAGAATGCAACCAAAAGAAACATAGAGAGAACCAACACACCAGAAGAACAAAGAGATTGAGACCCAGAAAGACAGAAATAAAGAAAAAGGACCAGAGAAAAGACAAGAAGAAGAAACTAAGAAGGATGGAGAGCCAGACACCCCAGAACTGCAATGAAAGAAAGACAGCAGACCAAGAGATGACCACCAGCAAGACCAGAAAAGGAAAGACACCACAAAAAAAGAGAGAAGCAAGATAGACAGATAGAAAACACCCACAACTCACAGATGGAACAAAAGAAAAAGAAGAGAAGAAGACCCACCAGAAGCAAAAAACCAAAGAACCCAAGACAAGAAGACCCACAGAAGCAGCAGCAGAACAGACAAGAACCAGAGACAGCAGAGATAAAGAACAGATGACACAGCAGAAGAGAAAGAAAGTAGAAAGACCCAACAAAGACAAAAACAGAGACCAGAACACCAGAGAAACCAAGCCCAGAAGCCGAAAGACACCAGAGAAACAGCAAGAAAAGAGTAGAAGACAAAAAACCACAGCCAAAGAAAGGGGGGGGGGGGGGGGCGGGGGTGGGGGGGGGGGGGGGGGGGGGGGGGGGGGGAGGGGGGGGGAGGGGGGGGGGGGGTGGGGGGGGGGGGAGGGGGGGGTGGGGGGGGGGGGGGGGTGTTTGTTGTGGTTGTGGGGCCGTGGGGGGGGGGGGAGGATGGGGGGGGGGGGGGAAAGAGAAAAGCCTGACCCAAGGAGAGAAAAGTGAGCCACCAGAAGACCAAGAAGCAGACCAGAAAAGAAAGCAAGCCAAGAAAGACCACAGACAGAGAAGAAAGAGACAAACCAAGCAGAAATGAACAGAACCAAACTAGAAAAGACACAGAAAACTCCCAAGACGACAGCAAACACAGCAGCACACAAAAGAGAGAAGAGCAGAAGGCAAACCAAAAAGTAAAAAAGAACAGAAGACTCAACAGACAAGAAGATCAGAGCAGCAGAGAGACAACAGAAACCAGACCGAAGAGAGAAACACCAAGACCCAGAAAAAGCCCGAGGACAGCAGAAGACTGAGAAGACAAGACAGACAAGACAGCAGCCACAGAAGCCAAAGCAAAAAAAACAAAGCTTAGACCCAGCAGACAACCCAAATCAGCACACCACAAGGGGATAAAAAGAACAGAAGAAATAGCCAGCCCAACCACAGAAGAGAGGCAGAAAGACCAAACCAAAGAGTAGAAAAGACCCAGACAGACAGAACCCCAAGGAAAGAAGAAACAGACCAGAAGAAGCAAGACAAGAAAAGACACAACACAAGGAAACCCACCAGTAAAGAGCAAGAGAGACAGAAAAGAAGACATAACAAGAGAAAGACAAAGAACTCAAAAAGAAGAAAGCCACAATGAAGAACCAACCCCAGAATAAGAAAAGAACAAGAGAAAAAGAGAAGAGAGCAACAAAGAAGGAAGAAGAACAGGAAGAAAGACACAGAAGAAGAAGAAGACCAAAGGACAAGCAAAACAAGCAAGAAAGCAAAGAAAGCAGAATGTACACAGAGAGAACACCAGAGCACAGAAGAAGGAAGCAAGCCCAGAATAGCAAACTGACCACCCACCAGAACCAAATGACAACAGACACAAGAACAAAAGAAGAACACCAAGAAGAGACCAGACCCAGAAGCAGACACAAAACGACAAAGAGAAAAGAAAGCCAAGCACAAAGCCAGAAACACAGAGAAACCAAGAAAGACAAAAGAAAAAAAAGGACCAAAGAAACAGAAGCCCCACCCACATCAGAAAAGAACCCAGAGACCAAAACCAAACAAAAGCAGGAAAGGAAAGGACAGAGAAGGTAGCAAGCAGAGAAAAAAGACTGACAAGATAACAAAAAAGACAGAACAGAACGAACAAAGACACTGAAGCCAAAAGAAGAAAGACCAAAGCCTCACCAGAAAAGAGAAAGAAAGAAGACCCAAGAAGAACAGAGAAAAAGAAGACAACCCAGAAAGGAAGAGAAGAGAAGACCACACCCCAACAACAAAACAGACACACCAGAGAACCAATAAAAGCAAGCAGAATCCCAGAAGAAGAGACAGAACAGCCCAGAGAGAAAGACAGACACAAGAAGAAAAAGCAGAACAGAAAGCAAAACAAGACAAGCCATGTCCCAAACCAGAAAAAAGAAACCAACACAAGAAGAAGACAAACAGGGGGGGGAACACACAGATACACAAGCAGGGGCCAAGCCAAGAAAGAGAGAACAGCACCAACACCAAGAACCAGAAGAAGAGACAGAACTACGGACAAGCCAAGAAAGAAGAAGAAAGCAGAAGAGAAGACACACAAGAAAAAACAACACCCCCAGAAAAACCCAGACAGACCACCAGAAAGAATAACACACCAACACCAAGAAGACTCAAGCAGAGAAAGCAAAGGCAAGAACCAAGAAAACAGCAGAACTCAACACCACAGGGGAAAGGGGGTGACCAAAGAGCCAAAGACCCAAAACCCAAGAAACAAGAAGGAGAGAGAAGCAGAAAAAAGAGTAAGAACCAGAAACAAGACACCCAGAAACAAGATAGCAAGACATAAGAGAAAGTACCAAACAAAGAAAACAGAAGAAGAGAAAGAACCAATAACAAGAAAAAGAAACCAGAGCACAGAGCAGAACAAGAAGAGAAACCCAGAACAAAAAAAGACAGAAGAGCCACCAGAAAACAAGACAGACAGACAGACAGAAGATAAACCAGAAGGACAGAACACAAGAAAGCAGAACAGAAAGAAAAAGCAGAAGAAAAAGACCAAATAAAGGACTAACAAAACAGCAGCACCCAAACGGAAGAACCCCGAAGAAACCACCACCAGAAAGACAGAAAAAAGAAAAGCAGCAGAGAATTACCAGAGAAACAGAAAATAGCAGAGGGAGGAGCCAGACAGAAGAGAAAGTCAGAAGGAAGCAACCAAGAAGAAACCCACAGCCCCAGAGCCAGTAGAAGGACCCAAAGAAAAGAAGACCAAGAGAGGAAGAAAGAGGAAACCAGAAATGGAGAGAAAGTCAAGAAGTAAAACCAGAAAAGAAACAAGAAGAAGCCATCCAGACCCAGACACCAGAATAGAAAGCAGAAATCAAACACCCAGCCAAGAAGACAGAAACAAAGGAAAGAAAAACACACAAAAAAAGGTAACAGAAAACCAGGACACAAACACACAGACAAAAGCAGAGACAGCAGAACAACCAGAAGCCATGAAACAAAAGAAGCAGAAAGCCACCCAAGAACAGAACACAAGCAGAACAGCAAGAGACACAACAGAAAGATAGCCCCAACACAAGAAGACAAAGAGAACAGCATCAAACAAACCCAAAAAACAAGCAGAAAGAGCACCACAAACCCAGAGAAAAGAACAGAGCAACAAAGCAGAAGCCAGACACCCAGGACAGACAGACAAGAAAAAGAAGCAAAAGAAAGCAAAGACAACAAAAGAAGAGAAACAGGGAAAAGAAACAAAGGAAAAGAGAAGCCCAGCAGAGAAAGAAACAACCACACACATGAAAGACACAAGACACAAAAAACCACCCAGGCAGCAGAAACACAGCCAAAAGAAACAAACAAGACCAACAAACAAGAAGCCCAAAACAAAAAACACAGAACAAGCAGACCCCAGCAGAAGAAGACGAAGAGAAAGCAGAAGAAAAGAAAGAGACCAGAAGAGAAGAACAGAGCAGAGAGCCAAAGAACAAGAAACAAGCCATGACACCAAGAAGACCAAGAGACAACAACAATAAAGCCACAGAAAAGAAAGAAGAAAAAAAAGCACCCCACAGCCCAACCAGAGACCAATGAAACCCAAGAAAAAGAACACACTAGAACAGAAAAGCTGAAAAAGAAAGAACAGAACAAAGAAAAAACATGGAGACAGGAAAAAGAACAGTCCAAGAAAATACAGAAGACCAGAGAAGCACCAGAAACAGACAGAAGAAGCCAGACCACAAGAAGAAGAAAGAGAAACACCAGAAGAGAAAGAATGGAAACCCAGAGACTAAAAGCAGAAGCAAGAAAAAAGAGACAGAACAAAGAACCTACAGAGAAAACAGAGCACACAAACAAGGACATACAAGAACCAGCCACCCAGCACCAAGAGAGACACCAACCACCAGAAAAAGCAGGCCAGCCAGACAAAAGACAGACCAGAAACAAGAGAACCAAAGAAAAGAAACAGAAAAGAACAAAAACAGAACTCCAGGACAAGCATGACCAAACAAAACAAAGATAGAAGAAAACAAAGAAGAAGACAGGAGAACACAGAACAGCACCAGAGAGAAATAAGCAGGAATTGTTAGAAACAGAAAAGAAGAACCAGACAAGCAAAAAAAGAACAGAGAAAGACAGAGACCAAGGAAGACACCAGACAGCAGAAGAAGAACCACACAGAGAAGAAAAAAGAGAAACAGAAGAGGCAAGAGCAGCCCAAGAAAGCCAGAAAGCCAAGAAACCCAGGAAAGCCAACACCGTAAGACCAAGAAGGCACAAGAACAGCAGAAGACAAGAAAGAAAGACAAGCAGAATACCCACAGACAGAAGCAAAAGCAGCAGCAGAAAGGAAACAACACACACCAGAACAGAAGGAATACAGAAACACCACAAAGAGAGACAGCACCAAAAGAAGAAGGAACAACAACAAAGTCAGACAACAGAAAAAGACCCAGACACAAGGCCAAGAGCCCAGATAAAGAAAGAAAAGAACAGAAAAGAAAAGAAGAAGGAAATGAAAGAAGAGAAGAATAAACAAACAAAGACATGAAGAACTTAGACCAAGCAGACCTCCACATCAAGCCAGAAGCAGAGGCAAGGCTGGAACACCACCTGAACCACACACAATCCCCAGAGAAGTACAGAGACACCCAGCACAACAAGATCAGAAAGAATCAAGCCAGAGAGAACAAGAAAGAGGAAAACAGACAGAGAAAAAGGAAGAAAAAGACCCCACAAGAGACAGAAAGACAGATGAAGACCACAGAACCAAAAGAAAGACCAACGCAAACAGCCACAGCAAGAGCAGCCCTCAAGATGACAGCAAGAACGAAGAAACAGAGAATAAGTGAAAAGACAGAGAAAACAGGACACCCAGAGAAGACCAAGCACGACCAGACAAAGAAAACAGAAAGAAGAACCAGACAAGACCAGAGACACCACCAACACACAGAAGCACCAGGAGAGACCAACACAAGACAAACACCACACAAGAAGAGAAGAGAAACAACAAGAAAAACAGAAAGAAGGAAAAAATAAAAGGAATTTTAAAAAAAAAAAGAAAACGGGCCAAACAAAAAAAAACAAAGGACAAAAGAGACCCAAAAAAAAGACCCC
>JAIWJD010000007.1:427128-459090 GCA_022818045.1 Neotoxoptera formosana | reverse complement strand
ATCAATTTCCCCCAAAAAAACATCATCAAAACAAAAAAACAAAAAAATCACCATCAAATCATCCAAAACAACAAATCAATCCAAACCAAAACAAAAACAACAAATCAACACACACAACATCAAAAAAAATCACAAATCAACAACAAAACACACAACAACAAAATCACACAAAACATCCATTCAATCACAAAACAAACATCAACATTCACATCATCACAAAACAACACAACAAACAAAACCACAACATCAACAACAACACCATCAAATCAAACAACACAAATCACAAACAACAACAATCAAACAACAACATCAAAATCAACAACAAAACAAACAACACATCACAATCACACAAAACAAAAAACCAACAAAAAAATCAAACAAATTCCAAACAAACACATCACAAACAATACAATCAACCACCAACACAAACCACAACAAACAAATCAACAATCAAAACAACAATAAAACAAAACACAACAAACAAACAAAAACAAAAAAAAAAAAACAACACAAACAAAACAATTCAAAATCACACACACAAAATCAACCAAACATCACAAACAAACACAACAACACAAAAATCCCAAATCACAAAAAAAAAAAATCAACACCAAAAAATCAACAACACATCAAACAATCAAAACAAAAATCAAATCAACACAATCATCACAACACACACAATCAAAATCACAAACATCACAAAACACATCATCAAACAAAACCACAAAAACACACAACACAAATCAACCCCAAACACAAAATCACAAACACACAAACAACATAAAATCACAAAACAAACATAAAAAAAACACATCACAACACAACAAAATCAAACACAAACAATCAACACATAACACAAAAACACACACAACAAACAATCAAATTCCAAAACAAACACAAACAACCAACATCAATCAACCACATCAAACAAAAACAAATCACATCAAACAAAAAAAATCAATCAAAAAAAAAAAAAAACACACACATACAAAAACAATCAACATCACAACAACAACAATCAATCAAAAACAACAAACAAAACAATCAACACAATCAAAACAAACACAACAACAAACAACACAACAAACACACAAAACACAATCACACAAACAAACAAAACAAATCATCAATCAAACAACAACAACAATCAACACATCAACAAACAAAACAACAATCACAAAACACATCAAAACACAAAAAACAAACACACAACAAAAAAACAAAACATCAAAAACAAAACAAACACACACAACAAAAAAACACCAACAAAACAACACAAATCACAAACAACACACACATCAAAAACAATCAACACAAACACAAACACAACAAACAACACATCAACACACATCAAAACAAACAAACATCACACAAATCAACAAAACACAAAAATCACACAATCAAACAAACATCACACACAAAACCAAAACACAAATCACAACAAACACAACACACACAACACCAACCAAAATCACAAAAAAAACACAACAAAAACAAACAAAACAACACAACATCACAACACAACAACACACAAACAAACACAATCACAACACACACACAAACAACAAAATCAAATCCACAAAATCATCAAACACAAATCAAACACAACAACAAATCAAAATCACAACAAACAAAACATCAAACACAAACCAACACAAAACCAATCAACACAAAAACAAACCACACAACAACAAAAACACATCAACAAAACAACAACACACAAAACACAAATCACACAACAAAACAACACACATCAAAAAAAAACAACACAACCAAAAATCACAACAACAATCAAACACAACAACACAAACACACAAAAATCATCAACACAACACACACACCACCATCAACAAAAAAACACATCAACCACACAAAACAAAAAACAAATCACAAACACAACACAAACAATCACACAACAACACAATAAACAAAAAATCAAAACAACACACAACACCACACACAAAAATTCAATCACACAATCAAAATCAACATCAACAACACACACAAAAAAATCACAACATCAAACATCAAACAATCAAACACAATCAAAAAACATCACACAACAACACACAACACAACAACACAACAACAAACATCAACAACAAAAATCACAACAATCAACAAAAAAAATCAACACAAACAAAATCACATCACAAACACACAAACAAAATCAACACACAATCAAACAATCACACACATCACAACAACACACAACAAAACAATCACACATCCAATCAAAACAAAAAACATCAACAAAACATCAAAACACACAAAAACACAAACACAATCACACAACAAACACACATCAAAAAAAAAAACACACAAATCAATCACACACACACAACAAAAAACACAATCAAATCAAAACAACACACACATAATCACACAATCACACACACAACACATCACACAACAACAACAACAAAACAATCACAAAAATCAAACACAAAACATCACACAACATCAAACACACATCAATCAACACACAAACAACATCACACAACACTCACAAACACCAAACACAAACACAAAACAAAACACACAACAACAAAAACATCAAACACACAACAATCAAACACAAAAAAACATCAAACATCAAATCATCACAATCATCAACACACACAAAAACAACACAACACAACACAAACAACACAAAACACAACATCAAACAACAATCAACAAAAAACAAATCAAAACAACAATCACAATCAAAATCAACACACAAACAACACCAAAAACAATCAACCACAAACACATCAAAACAAAATCACATCAACACAAATCACACACAACAAATCACACAAAAACAAATCAAAACAACATCACAAAATCACACACAAACAACAACAAAAAATCCACACAACACACATCATCAACAAAAAATCACAACAATCACAAAAACACACACAACAAATCAAAACAACACACAAACAAAACAAAAAATCCACAACAAAAACAACATCACACAACAACATCACCAAATCAAAACAACAACACAAACAAACACAACACATCACAAAACATCAACAAACAATCAAAAAAAAACACACACACAACACAAACAAAAAAAAAAACACATCAACCAAAAAAACATCAAAATCAACAAACATCCACATCAAAACACAACATCACACACAAAAAAAACAACACATCATCAAAACACAACAACAATCAATCACAACAATCAAAAAAACAACACAACAAATCATCACAACAAACAACAAAATCACACAAACATCAAAACACAAAACAAAATCACACAAAACATCAAAACCAAACAACAAACACAAACAATCAATCATCAACACAAACAACACAAAAAAATCACAAAATCATCAACATCCACACACAAAATCCAACATCAAAAACAAAATCATCAACACACAAAACACACAACATCAAAACAAACAAAAAAATCACAAACAAAAACAATCACAACACAATCAAACACAATCAAAACAACCAAACAACACAATCAACAAAACACACAAACACAACAAAAACAAATCACACAAACACAACAAATCATCAAAAAAACAAAACCACCAAACAAATCCAACAACATCACACCAAAACACACAATCAAAACAAACAACACAACAAACAAACAAACAACAAAAAAAAAAACACAACAACAAAAAAATCAACAACACAACAACAAACAAACACATCACAATCACAATCACAATCAAAACAATCAACACACATCAAACACACAACAATCAACAAACACAAAACCAAAAAAAACACAAACAAAAAATCACACACAAAAACAATCACACAACAACAACAAAAAACAACAATCATCACATCAACACACAACATCACACACAATCACAAAACATCAAAATCAACATCCAATCACAACAAAAACACACAACACATCAAAAACAACACAACAAAAAACACAACAAAAAAAAACCATCAACATCACACACAAACAACACAAAACAAAAATCACATCAACACAAAACAATCAATCACACAACAACACCAATCAATCAAACATCAAAATCAAAATCATCACACCAAACATCAAACATCAAACAACAATCATCACAAAAACAAATCAACAAACAAACAACATCAATCAACATCAAATCACCAACAAACATCAAACACACACAATCATCAAAAAAACAATCACATCAAAAAAAACATCAAAACAATCAAAATCACACAACATCCAAAAACACATCAATCAAAAAACACCAAAAAACACACAAATCACAAAACACAAAACACACACAACAAAAATCAAACCACAACCACCAACACAAATCACAACACAAAACAAACAATCAAATCAACAACACAACAAACATCACACACAATCACATCCAAACACAAATCAACACAAAACAAACAAATCAACATCCAAACAACAAACAAAACAACATCACAAACACATCACAACAACAAACACACACACATCAAACAACAAAAATCAAACACAAAAAAAAAATCCAAAAACACACAACATCAAAACACAAAACAATCACAAACACAAACAATCACACAAAACACAATCAAAAACAACAAAACCAATCACAAAAATCACAAAAACACAAAACACACACACAAAAAACACAATCAATCAAATCAAATCAACAAACCACATCACACAACCAAATCACAAACAAACCAAAACACCACAAACACACAATCACAAAACAAAAATCATCAAAACACAAACACACAATCACATCATCACACATCACAACATCACAACAATCAAACAAATCAACACAACAAACAATCAACACACACAAATCAACAAAACAACAAAAATCAATCATCAACACACAAACATCCAAACACACACAACAAAATCACAAAAAAAATCAAAAAAAAAACAAATCAAAAAAAACATCCAAAAATCAACAAATCAACAAAAAACACAACATCAAAACAAAACAACAACACACAACACATCAAATCAAAATTCAAAAAAACACAACAAACACAAATCAAACACAATCAACAATCACATCAAACAATCACAAACACAACAATCACAAACAACAAAATCAACATCAAAAAACAACAAACATCATCACAACAAACACACAAAACAAATCATCAATCAACAAACAAAACACACAACAACAAAACCAACCAAATCACAAAATCAAAAATCACCATCAAAATCACAAATCACACACAACACCACAAAAACACAAACAAAACAATCATCAAAACAAAAAACACAACACAACAAATCAAACAAACACATCCAAAAAAACAAAAAATCAATCACACACAAATCAATCACCAACAAAAAAATCACAAAAATCAAAACATCAACACAAATCAACAACAACAACATCAAAACACACAAAAAAAAAAAACAACAACAAAATCACAAACACAACACACCAAAAACACAATCACAACAACAAAATCAACAAACAACAATCAACATCAAAAACAAACAATCACCATCACACAACAAAATCAACATCAAAAATCACAATCAACAAAAATCAAACAAAATCAAAAAAAAACAAAATCAACACAAACACAAAAAAATCATCAAAATCAACCAAAACAAACAACACAAAATCAATCAAACAATCACAACAAACAACAATCACAACAAAAACAACACAACAAACACAAAATCACATCACACACAATCAACAACAACAACACACAATCAATCACAACAAACACAAAAATCAAAACAACAACAAAATCATCAAATCACACAAAACACATCAACAACAACACAAAAATCACACATCAAACAAATCAAAATTCACACAATCAAATCAAAAAACAAACAACAAACAAATCACAACAAACAAAAATCACAAACATCACAACACACAACAAACACATCACAAAACATCAACAATCACACAACAAACAATCACATCAACAAACAAACAACAACACAACACACAACAAAACACAACACATCAATCAAACACACAATCATCAAAACAAAATCAAAATCAACACACACAAAATCAAAACAAAATCAACATCAAATCAAAACACAAAACAATCACAACACAATCCAACACAACAACAACAAACAAACAACAAAACAAACACACACACAAATCATCACAAATCAACACACAATCACACACAAACAACCACCACAAACACAACACAACCAAACAAACAATCAACACAAATCAAAAAATCCACAATCACAAAAATCACAAATCAAACAACACAAACAAATCAACAATCAAATCAACAAACAAACACAACAATCAACAAAAACAACAAATCAACAACACACACACAAACACAAAAATCAACAACACAACACAAACACACACACATCAAACCAACAATCACAACACACAACAAACAACAAATTCATCACACAAAAATCAATCAACAAATCACAACAATCATCACATCAACAAATCAACACATCAAACATCACATCACAAACATCACAAAAACAACCAAAAACAACACACAAACCAAACAACACAAAAAATCAATCAAAACCACAAAACACACACACACATCAAAACAATCAACAACCAAATCAAAACACAAAAAATCATCACAATCAAAAACAACATCAACAACACACAAACAAACAATCAACACATCAATCACAAAACAACACACACAACACACACATCAAACACAAAACAAAAAACACAACACATCACAAAACACATCACAAACACACAACAACAAAACACATCAAAAAATCAAAACAATCAACACAAAAACAAAAAATCACACAATCAAACAAAAAACACAACACAAACAAAAAATCACAACAACAACACAACATCACATCACAATCAACACCATCAAACAACACAAACACACACATCACAATCAAACATCACACAACACAAACAACATCAAAAATCACAAACACACACACAATCACAAACAAACAACAACAATCAACAACAAACAAACAAACACAAATCAAACAAAACAATTCACAAAACACAAACACCACAACACACAAAAAACAATCACACAATCAACATCACAAACATCACACCAAATCAACAACAAAATTCAAACAAAACAAAAAACACAAAACAACACACAAAAATCACAAATCAATCCAACACAATCAACAACAAACACAAAATCAATCACAAAACACAACCACACAATCACAACAAACAACAAAAACAATCACACACACATCAATCAACATCAATCCAAAACAACACAACATCAAAACAAATCACATCACACAACCAAAAAAATCATCAACAAATCAAACAAAAAATCAACAAACACACAAAACAAATCAACACACAAACACACAAATCAAAACAAACAAACATCACACACAAATCACAACACAACAAAATCACACACACAATCAAAACAAAAACACAATCAACAAAACATCACAACAATCCAAACAACCAACCAAATCAAAATCAATCAACAACAACCAAAAAAACAATCAACAAAAACAATCAAAAAATCAAAAAACAACAAAATCAACACAAATCATCAAAAACAATCACAACACACAACAACAACACCACACACAATCATCACAACCAAAAAACAACAACAAACAACATCACATCAAATCAATCATCACAACAACACACACACAAAAATCAAACAAATCACAACATACAAACAAACACACAAATCAACATACACAAAAACACATCAAAACACACATCAATTCAAAAAAATCAATCAAAACACAAATCACAAATCAACACAAAATCACACATCAATCAACAACACAATCACAAAAAATCAACAATCACACACAACAAAACACACAAACAAACATCAAACAAAAACACATCAAAACAAATCAAAATCACCAAAAACACAAACATCAAAAAAAAAAACATCCAAACAAAATCAACACAAACAATCACAAAACAAAAACAAACAACATCATCAAACAATCACATCAAACACACACAACAATCAACAAACAACAAAAAAAAACAAACAAAATCACCAAATCAAACACAAATTCACAAAAAAATCACAACAACACAACATCAACAAATTCATCAAAAATCACATCACAACACAAAACACAAAACACAATCACAATCACACACACAAAAACAATCAACATCACAATCATCAAACCACAAAATCAAACACCACACACAAATCAATCAACCATCAACACACAATCAACATCAACACAACAAAATCACAACAACACAATCACAAACAAAAAAATCCAAAAAACAAAAACACAAACACACAATCAACATCACAAAAAATCAACACACAAAACAAAAAACAATCAAATCAACAAAAAAACAAAATCAACCACACACATCACACCAATCAAAAACAACATCAACAAATCACAATCACAAAAAATCATCAAAAACACACAACACAAACAAAAACAAACACATCATCAAAAATCACACACACATCAAACATCAACACAAAAACATCCAAAAAAACAAAACATCACAAATCAAACACACAACACACACAACAAACAAACACAACAATCAAAAACAACAAAACCACACACACACAAACAACAAAATCAACACACACATCATCACACAACATCAAACACAACACATCAATCACAAAAATCAAACAACACCAATCACAAAACAAACACATCACATCAACAAAAATCAATCACAACCAACAAAACAAAATCAACACATCAAAAAAAATCAAACAAACATCAACACACCAATCACACAACAAAACACAAACACACAACAAAACATCAAAAATCACACAACACACAAAAACACCAAATCAAAAATCAAACAAACACAACACACAACATCAAAAAACACAAAAACACACATCAAAACAAACATCAACAAAAACAAAATCACACACAACAAAAACAAACAATCACACAATCAAACACACACAATCATCAACAAAAACAAAACAAAAATCAAAACAACAAATCAAACACAATCAACAAACACACACATCACACAAACAAAATCAATCAAACAACCACACATCACAACAAACAAACAATCAACAAATCACACAATCAACAACACACAAAACAACAACACATCAAAAAACAACATCACAATCAAACACACAACAAATCAACACATCACACCACACAACAAAACAAAAACAACAAACACATCCAAACACAAATCTAACAACAACAATCAAACATCAACACAACAAACACAATCAAAACAAACAAAAAAATCAACAATCAACACAAATCAAAACAAAACACAACACACCAAACAAAAACAAAAAAATCACACACACAAATCAAACAAAAACACAACCAAACATCAAACAAACATCACCACAACACAAACACATCAACACAACAAAAACATCACAAAAACAACAACAAACAACCACATCACAACACCACACAAAATCCAAACACACAACAAACAATCACACAAACACAACAACATCAAAACAAATCACAACAAATCAAAATCATCACAACAAAACAAACACAACACAAACAACAAAAACATCACAACATCAACCACAACAAAATCAAACACACACAATCACAAAAACAACAACACAATCACAAATCAAAAACAATCAAAATCAAATCACAAACAACAAACACAAAACAAAAAAACATCAAACACACACATCAACCAACATCACAAAAAAACACATCAACAAAAAAACACACAATCACATCAACATCAAATCAAACAAAACAACAAAACACAAACAAAAATCAACAAACACAAAAACAAACAACAAATCAACACAACAAACAACAAAAACACAAAAACAAAATCACAAACAAAACAAAACAACAAACACAACAATCAACAACACAAAAAACCACACAACAAACAACACACAAATCAATCCACACAAATCAACACACATCAACACCAAAACAACACAAACACAACACACCAAAACAAAAACACACCATCACACAAACATCAAAAAACAACACATCACAAACACAAAAAAAAAAAAATCACACATCACACAACAACATCAACAAAACAAACAAACACACATCAAAAACAACAATCAATCAAATCACAATCAATCACAAAAAACAACAAATCAAAAAACACCACCAACATCCAAAACAAATCACACAAACAACACCACAATCAACAAAACAAAACATCAATCAAACACACATCAAAAAAAACATCAAAACACATCAACAAACATCAAAAAAAAACAACACAACACAATCACAATCACCAAACATCAAAACAACAACACAAACAAACATCACAAATCACATCACAACACAATCACAAAAATCAACAAAATCAAATCATCAACAACAATCAACAACCACACAAAAACAATCAAAACAATCAAATCAACACACACACAAAAAACAAACACATCAAAAAATCACAAAAATCACAACACACAAAACAACAACAAAACAAACACAATCAATCAAAATCAAAAACAAATCAACATCAACAACCAAAAACAATCACCAATCAAATCCAAAAAAACACAACAAACAACAAAAACATCAAAAAACAACAACACATCAAACAAAACAACACACACAAAATCAACAAAACCAACACCAAACACAAAAAAACACACAAACAAACATCAAAACAACAACAATCACAATCAAATCAAACACACAAACAAAAAATCAAAAAAATCACACCAAAATCACAAATCACAAAACAATCACACATACACACAAACAATCATCAACAACAATCACACAACATCAAAAATCAAACAATCACAAATCAAAAAACACCAACATCAATCACAACAACCAACATCAAACAAAAACAAATCACAACAAAAATCAAAAAACACACACAAACACAAATCACAAAAAATCAAATCACAAACACACATCAAAACATCAACAAACACACAACAACAACACATACACACAATCAATCAACATCAAAAAACAAAACAAACATCACAAAAACAAAATCAAAACATCAAAAACAATCAAAAAAACAATCAAAACCACAAACATCACAAAACAAACAAAAACACACACATCAATCAAAAACACACACAAACAACAAACATCACATCACAAAAAAACAAACAACCACAACAAAACAAAAAATCAAACAACAAACAATCACCAAAACCAACAACACACAATCAACACAAAAAACAAACACAATTCACAACAAAAAATCATCAAACAAACACAAACACATCACAACAAAACACAAACAAAAAAATCATCATCAAAAACACAACACACAACAACACACAAAAAATCAAACACAAACAACACACATCACAAACAAAAAAACATCATCAAACATCAAACAAAACAATCAACACCAACACAACAACAAACCACAAAATCAACAAATCACAAAAACACAAAAAAACACAACACAAATCAATCACAAAATCATAAAAAAACAACCAACAATCACAACAACAAAACATCAAAACAAACCACATCCAAATCACAAACAACAAACAATCAACAAACAAACAAAAAACACAACAAATTCAACCAAAAAAAAAAACACAATCAAATCAAACACAACAATCAACAAACACAAATCACACAAAACAACAACAACAAAATCCAAAAAAACAATCAAAATCACAAAAAATCAAACACAAAAACACAAAACACAATCAAAACCAACAAAACAAATCCAAACAAACAAAACACAACACAACAAAAAAAACACCATCAAACAAATCAACAAAACAATCATCAAACAAAATCACAACAACACACAACCAAATTCAACACAACACACAAATCAAAATCAAACATCACACAACCAAAACAATCAATCAACACACATCAACAAAATCACAAATCAAAAAAACAACAACACAAAAAAAACACACATCAACACATCACAAACACAACAAACACACAAATCAAAAACAAAAACACATCCAAACAACAAACACACAAAATCAACCAACAACATCAAACAACCAAACAACAACAAACAAAAAACAATCAACAAAACACAACAACCATAAAACACAACACAAACAAATCAACACACAAAAAACAAACACCAAACAAACAAACACAACACATCACAAAAACAACAAACCATCAAAAAACACAACATCAAACAACAAAAACAACAATCAACACAAACACACACAACAAAAATCAACAAATCAATCAAAAACACACACAACAACACACATCACAAACAAAACACAAACAAAATCACAACCAAAAATCACATCAATCACAAAACAAAACACATCAACAAAAAACCACAAATCAAACACATCACAACAACACAACACACATCAAATCATCACACACACAAAATCATCAAACACAAATCAAACACAACACAAACAAAATCAATCAAACAATCATCAACAAACAAAAAATCAATCAACATCAAATCACACAAAAACAATCAAACAAAAATCAACAAACAACAACAATCACAAAAATCACAAAAAAACAATCACAAAAAACAAACATCACATCAATCACAAACACACAAACAATCAAACATCATCACAACAAACACACAATCACACACAAACAAAAATCAACACAAAAAACAAAAATCACACCAACAACACACATCAAACAAATCAACACACAAACAAATCAACAAATCAACACACACACAAACAAAAACCACAAATCAAATCACAACACCATCAACCAACACAAAAACAAAATCACAACAACAATCAAACAATCACACACACAACACCAACAACAAAAACAAACACATCAACACACACAACACATCACACACAACCACCAACATCACAAAAACAACACACAAAATCAAACACAACAACAACAACACACATCACACCACACAAACAAACACCAACAAAAAAAACACAAAATCAACAACAACACACACACAAACACACACAAAACAACAATCAAACACATCACACAATCAAAAAAACAACAACACACATCAAAACATCACAAAACCAACACACATCATCACAACACAACAACAACAAAATCAATCACACAAATCACACACACAACCATCAAACAACACAACAAAACACAAATCAAACATCAAAACACACCAAAAATCAAAACAACACACATCACAAAAACAACCACAAACACAACATCAAACAACAACACACAATCAACACAACACATCAAACACAAAAATCAAACACAATCAAAAATCACACAACAACCAACCATCAAACAAACACACAACAACACACAACACAAAATCACAAACAAAATCATCCAACAAAAAAATCACACAAATCACAATCACAAACAATCACACACAAAACCACAACAATCATCACATCACACACAACCATCACAACACAACCAAAACACATCACAAACAAAATCAACAAATCAACACACATCACACACAACAAATCAAAAATCAAAAAAAACAAACAATCAATCATCATCAAAACACAACATCACACAACACACAACCAACAAACACACAAAAAAAAAAAACCACAACACAAACAACAAACACCACAAATCAAAAACAAAACACAAACACAATCAACAAATCACAAAATCAAACAAACAAATCAAAAATCATCATCAACACACAATCAAACACACAACCACAAAAAACAAACATCAACACAACACAATCACACAACATCACAAAAATCAACACAAACAATCACAAAAAAACATCACAACACAACAAACAAACATCAAAAACACATCAACCACAATCACAAACAAAAACACAATCAACAACACACAACAACAAATCAACACAACCAACACACACAAAAAACAAAAATCACACATCAAAAAAACAATCAAACACACACATCAATCACACAAACAAACAAACATCAAAAAAAACCACAAACAAACATCAATCACAAAAATCACCAAAAACAACCAAACAATCAACACACACATCAACACAAAAAACATCACAACAACACATCAAACAAAACACAACCACATCAAAACATCAAATCAAATCAATCACATCACAAAACACACAACAAACAAAAATCAACACACAATCACATCACAACACCACAAACAACAATCAACAAAACATCACAAAAATCAACATCAACAACAATCACAAACATCACACACAAACAAAATCAACACAACAACACAATCAAAAATCACAAAACAAACAACACACAACAAATCAACAATCAACAAAACAACAAACACACAATCAACAAATCCAAAAAAAACAAAAAAAACATCACAACATCAACACACACATAACAACACAACAAAAATCAAACATCATCACAAACAAACAACAAATCAACACAAAACAACAAAAACAATCACACATCAACACACACAAAAACACACACAATCCACAAAAATCAAACACACACAAAACATCACAATCAATCACAAAAATCAACACCAAAACACAACACACACACAATCACATCACAAAAAAACAACAATCATCAACAAACAAAATCAAAAATCACACAACACAAACATCAACAATCATCACATCAAACATCAATCACAAAAAAAACACAAACATCAATCAATCATCACAACACAAATCAAAAACACAACAATCAACAAAAAACACACAATCAAAATCAACAATCAATCACACATCAAACCAAAACACACAACAACAATCACAATCAACAAAACAAACAAAAACAACATCAATCACAAAAAACAAAACACATCACATCACCAATCAAAACAATCACACAACACAAAAACACAAAAATCAAATCACAAAACACACAAACAAATCACATCACATCAAACAAAATCAATCACAAACACAACACAAAAAAACATCACACATCACACAAATCAAAAAACAAACAAACAAAAATCAACACAATCAATCAACAAACATCAAATCAACAAACATCAAACACACATTCACATCACAAACAAAAATCACCAACATCAACAACAACAACACACACACACACAAAACACAAACCAAACCACAAACACATCAAAAAACACACAACACACACACCAAAAACAAACAATCCAACATCACACACAAAACAAAAACAACAAACAACACACATCAAACACAAACAAATCAAAACCAAAAAACAAATCACACAAAATCATCAACATCACACACACAAACAACAAAACAACAAACAAAAATACACCACAACATCACACACACACACACAAACATCAACAAAACAAATCACACAACATCAAAACAAATCACAACACATCAAACAAAAAACACACACACATCAAAACACAACATCAACATCACACACAAACACAAAACACATCAAAACACAACAAACAACACACAACAACACACACAACATCAAAACAACAATCAAAAATCAATCCACATCACACACACACAAAACACAAACAAAATCACACAAATCAAACACAACAACACACAAATCACAAAAATCAAACACACAAAACACAAACAATCAAATCACACAAAAACAAAAAACAACAACACAACACACACACAAATCAACACAAACAACAAACACACATCAAATCACACAAATCAAAAACATCAAACACACATCACAACAAAACACAACATCCAAATCAACAACACACATCAAACATCAAAACAAACAACAAATCAAAAAAATCAACATCAAACAACAAAACAAACAACATCAAAACACAACACATCACAAAACACAACATCATCAAACAATCACACAAAAACATCACACAACATCAAAAACAACACAACAATCAACAAATCAAACCACACAAAAATCAACACATCATCACAACAATCAAAAAAAAACCATCAACATCAATCACATCACAAAACACAACACAAAATCAAAAATCAAAAACAAACACACATCACAAAACAACAAACATCACATCACCAATCAACAACAAAAAACAACAAATCAACAAAACAACACAATCAATCAACACACAACCATCAACAACATCACCAATCAATCACAAACACACACAAACACATCAACACAACACACACAACAAAAACACAAAACAACAAACAACACACAACACAAACACCAACACAACATCAAAAAAACAATCAAAATCATCATCACAAATCACATCACACACAAACAACAATCACACACAACAATCAACAACACACACAACAACAAACCACAATCATCAAAACACAAAATCAACAACATCAAAAACATCACAAATCAAACATCACAAACAAATCACAAAAATCACAACAAAAAAACAAAAACACATCATCAAAAAACAACAAAAACAATCATCACACATCACACACAACAATCACACAAAATCACACAATCAATCAAAATCAAAAACAATCATCCACAAACAACAACACAAACAAATCAACATCACAAAACAAAAAACAAATCAATCACACAATCAAAAACAAAACAATCAACATCACAACAACAAACACAAACAAAAAACAAAATACCAACAATCAACCAACAAATCAACAAATCAAACAAATAAACAAAATCATCAATCAACAACACAAAATCAACACAAAACACAATCAACACAAAAACAAAACATCACAACACATCACAACAACATCACAAACAATCACACACATCACAAACAACCACCACAACAAACACACAAAATAACAAAAACAAACATCACCAAACACAATCACACACACACAAACACACATCAACAACACAAAACACAAAAAAACAACCACACATCAAACAACACACACACACATCACACAACATCAAAATCAACAATCACAAACACATCACACATCAATCAACATCACAATCACATCAAACACACACAATCATCAAAACAATCCACAAAATCAACACAAAAACACACAATCACACCAACACACCACAAAACAATCATCAAACAACACATCAACACACAAACAACAACAACACACAAACAATCACACAACAAACACAACCAATCAACACACAAACATCACATCACACAAACCACAACACAACATCACAAAAACACAATCCAAAATCAATCACAAAAACACACAAATCAACCAACAACCAAAATCACAACACACACAAACAAACAAAATCAAAACACAACCAAAAACAAAAAAATCCAATCACACATCACAAAAACAAAACAACAAAAAAAAAAAACAAACACATCAAAAAACATCAACAAACAAAAACACATCAATCACAACACAATCAAACAAACAACAAAACAATCAAACAACAATCAAACACCAAACACAAAAATCACAATCAAATCATCAACACAAAATCAACAAATCACAAAATCACAAAACAATCAAAAAACATCACAACAAAAAACACTCACACAAAAAACAAATCAACCACATCACATCAACAAACACAAACCAACAAAAACAACAAACATCAAAAACCACATCACACAACAAAAAACAACAATCAACATCAAAAACCAACACAACAAATCAAAAAACAACACATCAAACATCACACAATCACACAATCAAACAAAAAACACAACACAAAATCAAAATCACACAAACAACAAACAACAATCACAATCAAAACACAACAACAAAACACAACAACAACAACACAACAACAACATCACCATCAAAAAAAACAACCACAAAATCATCAAAAAAAAATCCAATCACAACACACAACATCATCAAAAAAACATCACACAACACCAATCAAAAAAACAAAATCATCAAACATCAACACATCAACACACACACACAACAAAACACACAAATCAAACACAAAAATCAACAAACATCAAATCACACAACATCACATCACACACACAAAAAACACAAACAACAAACACAAAAATCACCACACAAATCACAACAACAACAAAACAATCATCAATCAACACACCACAAACAATCACAACAAAACAAAATCACACAAAACAAAAACCATCAATCATCAAAAAAAATCACAACACATCACACAAAAAAATCAATCACAACAAAAAAAAAATCAACAATCAACAACACCAACACAAAACCACAATCAAATCAAAATCAACACACAAATCAAAAACACAAACACATCAAACAACAAACAAAAAACAACACAACAACACAAAACATCAATCACACAAACAATCAACACACAAATCAAAATCACACAAAACACAAAATCAACAAACACACATCAATCACATCCAAAAACATCATCAAAAAACACATCATCAACAAAAAACAACACAACAACAAATCACATCAAATCACAAATCAACACAACAAAACAAACAAAACAATCACACCAAAACACAAAAAAAAAAAATCACAACAAATCATCACACAAAATCAATCAACAATCAACAATCACACAAACACCAAACAAAAAACATCACACAAAAAAATCACACATCAATCACAAACAAATCAACACAATCATCAAATCAAAAACACAAAACAACAAACAAAACAAACCATCACCACACACATCAATCAACACACAACACAAAAACAAAACAAACATCAAAAACAAAACACATCAATCATCAAACACACAAACACAACAATCAACCAAAAATCAAAAAAAAAATCACAAACAAACAAACAACACAAATCAAAACAACAACAAAACATCATCACACACAAACACACAAATCAAACACAACCACACAATCAACAAAAACAACAAAAATCAAAACAAAACATCACAACAACAAAAATCAACACATCAAACAATCAAAAATCAACAACAAACAAACAACATCACACACAACAATCACAATCACACAAAATCAACACAAAAAACATCACACAATCAAAACACAATCAAACACAATCAAACAACAACACAATCACACAACATCAAAATCAAACACAAAAAAACAAACATCAAACAAACATCAACACAAAAAAAACACACAAAACAACAAACAAAAATCACACACATCACCAACACAACAAAAACACACATCAAAACAAAACAACAAAATCAAACACAAACAAAAAACAACAACAAAAAAAAATCACAAACACATCAACAACATCACATCACACAACAAAACATCAAAAACAACATCAATCACAAACACAAAAAAAATCAATCACACAAACAAACAAAAAATCAATCACAAAAACACACAACATCAAAAACACACAAACAAAACAACAACACAAACATCAAAACACATCAAAATCATCACAACAAAACACATCAAACAACACAACAAAATCAACAAAAAACACAAAACCAATCAAAATCAAACACAACATCACAAACAACACACACAATCAACAACCAATCACACATCAAAAATCAAATCACAAATCATCAAAACAAAAAAAACACACCACAAAAACAAAAATCAAAACAATCATCAACACAAACAAAATCAACAAACACAAAATCAACAAACACCAACACACATCAAATCACAAAACAAAACAACACAACACACACAAAATCAACAATCATCCAATCACAAAAAATCACACATCAAAAAACAATCATCAAAAACACAATCACATCAAAACACACAAATCACAACACAAACACAAAATCAATCAAAACACATCAATCACAACAAAAAACACATCAAAAACACAAAAAAACAATCAAAAATCAAAAAAAACAAACACACAAATCCAACATCAAAACAAAAAAACACACACAAATCAAAAAAACATCAAAAACAAACAAAAAAACCAACAAAAAACAACACAACAAAATCAACACAAAACAAAAACAAATCAACACACAACAAATCATCAACACAAAAAATCAACAAAACACAAAATCAACATCACACATCAACAACAACAACACAAAAAAAAATCAAACACACACACACAACCAACAAACAACAAACACAACAAAAAAAAAACAACACAAATCACACAAATCATCAACAACACAATCAAAAACAAACAATCACAAACAACAAAACACACACACAAAAACACAACACAAAAATCATCAACCAATCACACATCATCAAAAACAACACACAATCAACACACAAAAACAATCACACACACAAAACATCAAAAATCAAACCACATCATCACACACACAACACAAAATCATCAATCAAACAAAAAACAACAAACAAACAAATCACAATCAAACAAAAACAACACATCAACACACACACACAATCATCAAAATCAAAAAAACAACAAACACACACCACAACACAACATCATCACACACAACAACACATCACAAAAACAAAACATCAAATCAACAACAAAACAACACACAACAAAAAACAATTCACCAAACACAAACAAAATCAACAAAAATCAACAAAAAAACAAACAACACACAACATCATCAATCAAATCAAAAACATCAAAAAAATCAAACACACAACACATCACAACACACAAACATCACAACACACAACATCAAAACACCAAAAACAACATCAACAAACATCAAAACAAACATCACACACAAATCAAACACACACAACAATCAACACAACATCATCACAACACACAACACAAAACATCACACAAAAAAAAAAACAATCAATCAACATCAAATCAACAACACATCAAAATCAAATCAAAATCACACAACAAACATCATCAAAACATCAACCACACACACATCATCAAAAACACATCAAACAACATCAACAACACAACACACAACAAACAACACACAACATCACAAAACATCACACATCACCAACAACACAATCAAAACACACACAACACAACAATCACACATCACACAACATCACACACAAAACAAAAAAAAAACAAAAAAACAAATCACACATCAAACAATCACAATCCAACAACAATCATCCAAAAACAACATCAAAAACACACAACATCAAATCAATCATCAAATCAACACAAAACAAACCAAAAAAATCAAACAACATCAAAAACAATCAACATCACACAACAAAAAATCACAAAACAAAACACAATCAACAAACAATCACAACAATCAACAAACAAATCATCACATCACACAAAAAAATCATCACACAAAACAATCAAATCAATCAACACAATCAACACATCAATCAAAAATCAACACAACCAAAACACACACCAAACAAAAACATCAACATCAACACACAAAACAATCACCATCACAACAACAAAACAAAACATCAAACAAACAAATCACATCAACAAACAAATCAACAAACAACAAACAAAAATCAACCAACCATCACACAAAACAAATCAAACACACACAATCACACACAAAACAAAAAAAACAAACATCAAACACATCACACAATCACAAAAAACAACATCAACACAAACACATCAACAAAAACAAAACAAACAACATCAACATCACAAATCACAACAACAAAAATCATCACAAACAAACAAAACAAAACACAACAAACACATTCAAAAACACACACAAAAAACACAAATCACAAAAAAACAACACACAAAACATCATCAACAAAACCAAATCACAACACAAACAACAAAAAACACACAAAAATCAAAAAACATCCAAATCAAAAAACACACAACACAACATCAATCAACAAAAACAAAACAACAAAAAAAAACAAAAAAATCACACAACAATCAACCAACAAATCAACACACACAAACAACATCCACAACAATCCATCAAAAAACAAATCACAAACACAACACAACATCAAAAAAACACAAAAACAAAAAAAATCAAACATCACACAAATCAAACAAACAAACAACACACATCAACCAAAATCAAACAACATCAAACACAACCCACAAAACACAACAACACAACATCAACAAACAAACAAAAATCAAACAATCACAAAAACACACAAAACACAATCACAACATCACAACAAAAAAAACCATCAACATCAACAAAACCACAATCATCAAACACAACATAAAAACATCATCAACACAACATCACACAATCACAACACACAACATCAAAATCAAAACAACAAATCACATCAAACAACCAAAACACACCAAACAAAAACAATCAACACAAACATCAAACAACATCAAACAAAAAATCACAACACAAAAACAAAAACAACAAAAACATCACACAAAAAAATCAAACAACAAAATCATCACATCACACACTCAAAATCACAAAAACAACAAAAACCAAATCAACATCACAACAAAACACACAACCAACAACATCAACAAACAAAAAAAAAAACAATCACAAAAAAACATCAACACAAACAATCACAAATCACACATCAAATCACAAAAACAAACATCAAAATCAAACCAAATCACATCACCAAAACAACACACAAATCAAAATCAACAACAACCACAATCAACAACAACAAAAAAAACACAAAAAATCACAACAACAACAAAACACACAACAAAAATCACAAACAAAATCACAAAAACCATCAAAAAACAAACATCAACAAAAAAAACACAAAAAACATCACAAACATAAAATCACACAACACACATCAAAAAACAAATCAATCAACACACATCAAAAATCAAATCACACATCACAAACACACAACACATCAAACACAACAAACCAACACAAATCCACATCAAAAAACAAAAAACAAAAACAAAAAAAAAACACCAAATCATCAAAAACACCACACACATCAAAATCAAAACACAACAAACATCAAAATCCAAAATCAACACAACACAAATCCAAACACAACAATCACAAACAATTCAAAAAAACCAACCAACACAAATCAAACACAAAAACACAAAACCAAAAATCACAAAACATCAAACCACACACAAAAATCAAATCAACAAACACAACACAATCATCACATCAAATCATCACAACAAACACAATCACATCAAAATCAACATCACATCACAACAAAACAATCAAAAAACAAACAAACATCACACAAAAATCATCAAAATCACAAAACAAAACAAAACAAACACATCAACAAACACAATCACACCACAAACAAAAATCACAAACACATCAAAACACATCACAAAATCAAACACCCAAAAACACAAAAAAAAACACATCACATCAAAATCACACACCAAAAAACACAAACATCACAACAACAAAACAACCACACACCAAATCAACAAATCATCAATCACAACAAAAACAAAAAAAAAAAATCAAAATTCAATCACAAACATCACACACATCACAAACACAAACAAACACAACACACAAATCACAAAAATCCATCACAAAAACAACAAAAAACAATCAACATCAAAACAAACATCAATCAACAACAATCACACAAACACAACAACAACAACACACAAAAAACATCAATCCAAAAATCACAACAATCACAATCAACCAAAAAAAAATCAACAAAAAAACAAAATCAAAAAAATCAAAATCATCACAAATCAAACAAACACATCCAAACAAAAAACACAAAAAACATCAACACAAAACACCACCAACAATCACAAAACCAAAAACAACAAAAACAAAAAAATATCAATCAACACAAATCAAACACAAAATCAAAACAACAAACAATCAACACACCATCAACACAAACAACATCAACACACATCATCATCAAAAACAACCAAAAACAATCACAATCATCAACACAACAAAAACAATCAATCAACAATCAAACACAATCACATCACACAACACACAATCAAACAACAAACAACAATCACATCAACACACAATCACAAATCAAACACAACAAACAAAAATCAACATCACCAAACACAAAAAATCAAAAAACACACAAACAAAACATCACAATCAAATCCACAAAAACAAAACCAATCATCAAACAACAACAAACACAAATCACAACATCAAAAACACAAAACACAAAACATCATCAATCAATCACCAAACAACAATCATCAAAAAAACAATCACCAAAAAAAATACAAAAACAACAAACAAAAATCACAAAACACAACAAAACAACAACACAATCAACAACAACAACAACATCACAAATCACAACATCAACACCAATCATCAACACACAAATCATCAAATCAACAATCAACAATCAAAAAAAAATCACATCAAAAACAACACAAAACAACAAAACAACATCACAAACAAAAAACCAATCAACAAAACACACACAACATCACACACAATCAACAAACACACACACACACACAAAAAAACACAAACACACAAAAACAAATCAAAACACACAAATCACACACACAAACATCAACACATCAACACAACAATCAAAACACAACAAAACATCACACCAATCAACACAAAAACATCAAATCAAAAATCACACATCAACAACAACACAAAAATCAACACAAAACAATCAATCATCAAACAAACATCAAACCAATCACCAAAAAATCATCAAACACACAATCAACAAAACAAAAACACACACAATCAAAATCCAAAACAACACACACAAACACACAACAAACATCACACACAACAACACCACACACAAAAACAAAAAAAACAATCACACAATCACAAATCAACAACACAATCACAATCACCAACAACACAACACAACAATCAATCAAACAAAACAACAACATCAATCACAAACACAACATCAATCACAAATCAACAACACACAACCAATCACAACATCAACAAAAAACACAAAATCACATCACCAAAACAAATCAACCACAAAACAACCAAAACAACATCACAAAAAAACACAACAACAACATCATCACAAAAACCAAAACAATCAACATCATCACAAAACAACAAAAAACACAAAAATCCAAAATCATCAAATCACAATCAAAAACCAATCAATCAAAAACAACACACACAAAAAACCACACAAACACATCAATCAAAAAATCAAAAAAACAAACAACACACAACACACAACACAAACAACACAAACACACACCACAAAACAACACATCACAAACACATCACACAACACACATCAAAACACATCACAACAATCAATCAACCAACAAAAAACAACAAATCACCACAAAAAATACACACAAACAATCAAAATCAACACATCAACAACACATCATCAAAAAATCACACAACACAACACAAACATCATCCAAAATCACACAACAACAACACATCAAAATCACACAACAAAAAACAAAAACACAACAACAACAACACACACATCAATCATCACATCAACACAACATCACACACACAAAAAAAACAACCACACAAATCACAAAAAAAAAATCACACAACAAACACCAACACATCAATCAATCAACAAACCACAAAATCAACATCAAACACAACAACAATCACAAAACAAAAACAAACACAAATCAAAACACAATCAAAATCACAAACAATCAACACACATCACAAAATCAAACAAACAAACAACAAACACAAACAAAAAACACATCACACAAAACAACAAAACCACCAACATCACATCAACAAAAATCATCACAATCAACACACATCAAATCAAACATCAACACACAATCAACATCACACACCAAACAACAAACAAATCACAAATCAACAAACACACACAAAAAATCACAAAACAATCAAACAAAAAACAATCAATCACACACAAACAAAATCAACAAAAAATCACAACACAACATCAAAATCAAAAACACACACAAACATCAACAAAACAACAAAAATCACAATCCAAACACAAAAAAAAAACACCAACATCAAAACAAATCACACAAACAACATCAAAACAAAAAATCAAAAAAAAAAAAAATCAAACATCAACACAAAAACACACAATCAAATCACAAAAAACAATCAAAACACAAAAAAAAATCACAACACACAAAATCACAAATTCACAACATCAAAACAAACACATCAAACACAACACACACAACATCAACATCATCACATCAAAAAACAAACAACACACAAATCATCAACACAATCAATCAACAAACAAACACCACAAACAAAAAACAAACACAACAATCAAATCAAAACACAAAACCATCAAAAAACACAAAAAACAAACAACATCACACAAAAAATCCAAATCACAATCACACAAACCAAACCAACAAAAATCAAACACACAACACAAAAACAACACACACAAATCACACAATCACAAACAACACACAAACACAAACAAACATCACACATCACACAAATCACACATCACAAAAACAAAACATCACAACACAACAAACAAATCAAAAAATAAAACCACAACATCACACAACACAATACACACATCAAAACACAATCACACAACAAAAATCAAATCAACAATCACATCAACAAAAACCAAACAAAACAATACAACAAATCACACACACACAAAAATCACATCACATCAACAAACATCATCACAATCACAAAAAAAAACAAACAACATCATCATCAACAAATCAAATCACACACATCAACAATCAAAAACAAATCACAAAACAACAATCAAAAAAACACCACACAATCACACATCAACACACAACACAAAAAACCAAAAACATCAAACACACATCAAAACAAAAACCACAAACAAATCAAACAAAACATCAAATCAAATCACATCAAAAAAACAAATCACACAACAAAAAAACAACATCAATCAATCATCAACACAACACAACAAAACAATCACAAAAACATCAACAATCAAATCATCACACAAAAACAACAAAAATCACACCACAAAAACACATCAAAATCAACAAAAATCACACACAAAACAACACAAAAAAACAAATCAATCAACAAAAAAAACAACCACAATCACAAACAAAACACATCACACAACACAATCACAAAACATCAAACACATCAATCAATCACACAAACAACACATCAACAACACATCAAACAATCACAAAAAATCACAACAACACAATCAAACAACACATCCATCATCAACAAAAACAAACAATCAAATCACACAACACAAATCACAAAAATCAAACACAAATCACAAAACAACAAACAAATCACACAAAAACAAAACAATCATAAAAATCACAAATCACATCACACACATCACAACACATCACAAACACACCAAACATCACACAAAAAATCCACAACACCACCAAAAACACAACAAACATCAAACATCACAAACAACACACAAACACATCCACACAAAAACAAACCATCACAACACAATCACAACAATCACAAATCACAAAATCAAATCAAAAAACACAACAAACACAAACAACAAAACACAACAACACAAAAACAATCATCACACAAACAAACATACACACAAAAACAAAACATCACAATCAAAATCAAATCAATCACACCAAAATCAAACAACACATCACATCATCAAACAATCCAAAAACACAATTCACAAAAAAAAACATCAAACACACAACAAACACATCACAAATCAAAAAAAAAAAACACATCAAATCCAAACAAAACAACCACAATCAAACAACATCACAAACAAAATCACACAAAACACAAATCATCAAAAACAACCACAACATCAATCACACATCATTCATCACAATCAACACATCAAATCACACACACACAAAAAAACACAACAACATCACAAACAAAACACAAACACACAAAACACAACAAACAACAAAAAATTCAAAATCAATCCAAACAATCACAACACAATCACAACAACAAAAACACACATCAACAAACAAACAAAACAAATCAATCATCAAACAACACAAAACACAACAAATCAAACACACACATCAACATCAAACATCACAAACACAAAACCAACACACAATCAATCAAACACAACAATCAAACAATCATCAAACACAAAAAAACAACAAAAAAAAAAAATCAACAAAACAACCAAACAAAAACAACACAATCAAACATCAACATCACACAATCAAAAATCAAAAAACACAAACAAAATCATCACAACAACAATCAACACATCACAACACAAAATCAATCAAACAAAACAACACCAACAATCAACACACAATCCAACATTCAAACAACCAAAAAATCAACACACACACAAACAATCACACCAACACACAAATCAACATCAAAACACCAACATTCAAAAACATCACAAAAAAAACAAAAAATCAACAACACAATCATCAACCAACAACACATCACAAACATCATCAACAACAACCAAAACACCAAACAAATCAACAAAACAAAAAACACAATCAACAAATCATCAAATCAAAAACAAAAAAAAAATCAATCACAAAATCAACAACAAAACAACAATCACACAACCAATCAAAAACAAACAAAAAACAAACAAAAACATCAAAATCAAAACACAACAAAAACAACACATCACACAAAAAATCAAACAAATCATCCACACACATCAACAAACAAACACAAAACAACAACACAATCACAAAAGAACAACAACATCAAAAACAACACAATCACAACAACACACAAAATCAATCATCCACACAACACAACACACAACACAAAAAAACACAACAATCACAACAACACAAAACATCACAACCAAAAATCAACATCAACACACACCATCACAACACAAAAATCAAAATCCAACACAAATCACACATCAAACAAAAAACACACAAAAACACATCACATCACAAAATCAATCCAACACAAACAAACACAAACAACATCAAATCATCATCAAAAACCAAAAACAACCACAACATCAAAAAAAAATCAATACAATCAAAAACACAAAACCAAACATCAAAAACAAAACACACAAACAAACAACAAAAAAACACATCATAAAAAAAACACACCCATCAAACACAAATCACAACAAATCACAACAATCAAACATCAACAATCAACCACACACAACATCACAATCAACACACCACAACACAAACACAACACACACAAATCACAAAAAAAAACATACAACAATCAACACAAAAACCAAAAAATCATCAATCAAACAAACAACACATACCAACAAAAAAAAATCAACATCAAAACAAACATCACAATTCAACAAAAACACAAACAATACAATCAAAACCAACAACAACAAAACACATCAATCAAAAAACACACAACAACACACACAAAACAAAATCAAAAATCATCACATCAAACAAACAAACAAATCAAAACAAAAACACAAAATCAAAAAATCAACACCACAAAAAAAAACAACCAAACAAATCAATCAATCAAACAAATCAAATCAAAATCACAAACATCACATCAACAAAACAAAAACATCAAAAATCACAATCAACATCAACAAAAACAAATCAAAAAAACAACACAAACACACAAAACAACACAAACACAATCAAACACAAAAAACACAAATCAACACACACACAACATCACAAACAAACACAAAAAATCATCAAAACACACACAAAACATCAATCATTCACAACATCAAACAAAAAACAACACAAACAAACACATCACAAAATCACACAACATCAAACACACACAAAACAAAAAAATCAAACATCAAAAACATCACACAAAACACATCAACAATCAAACAACAACAAAAAAATCAACAAAAAATCAAACCAATCAAAATCACACAAACAAAAACACACAACCACACATCACAATCAAAAAATCACATCACAAACATCACACAAACAACATCAAAAAACAAACACAATCAAAAAAATTCAAACAACAAATCAAAAAAACAAACAATCAAATCCACACAACAATCAATCAAAAAAAATTCATCAAATCACACAAAATCACACCAAAATCAAACAACCACACACACAAACAAACACACACAAAAACAAATCAAATCAACACAACAAAACAACAACAATCAAAAAACACAAAACAACCAAATCACACAAACACAAAAAAACAAACAATCACAACAAAACATACAAAAACCACACACAAACCAAATCCAAAAAACCACAACAACAACAACAACATCAACAATCAAAATCATCATCACACAACAAACAAACAACACAATCAAACACACAAACATCAAAACACACACACACAAAACCACAAAAAAAAAACAACAACAACAATCAATCAAAAAACACACAAAACAATCAAAAACAATCAACACAAACACACACAAAAAAACACATCAAACAAACACAATTCACATCAAACACAAAAAAAAAAAAATCAACAACACAATCAAACACACAAAAACAATCAACAAAAAACAAACACAACAACAAAATCAACACACAAAAAAAAAAAAAACAAAACACAACAACAAAAAACATCAACAACAAATCAACATCACACACATCACATCATCACAACCACAAATCATCAAACAACAACAATCCACACACAAACACAACAAAACACAAACACACACAATCATCACAAAACACAATCAACAACACAAACACAACACACAAAAAACAAACACAATCAAAAACAAATCAAAATAAAAACAATCAACAAAAAACATCAAAAATCAACAAAATCACAAACATCAACAACAATCAAACAACAAAACAATCAACAACATCACAACACAACAACAAACACAATCAAAAAACAACAATCATCAAAATCAATCAACAAACAACACACAAAAACAAAACAACACACAAAAACAAAAATCAAAATTCAAAAAACACACAACAAATCAAAAATCAACAAATCAAAAATTACACAAAAACATCAAAACATCAACAAAATCAAAAAATCAAAAACACAAATCAACAAAAACACATCACACAAACACAACACAAAACAACAACACAATACACACAAAAAATCAAAACATCATCAAACAACAAAAAACACACAAAAAAAACACAAAAATCACAACAAACACAAAAACAAATCACACACAAACACAATCACAAACAAACATCAAAAATCATCACAAAAAACAAACAAAAAAAACAAAAAAATCCACACAAACAATCATCACACCAAAACAACAAACAAACAAAAAAAACAAACATCAACACACAACATCAACAAACATCACAACAACATCAATCACAAACAAAAAAATCAACACAAAAATCAAAAAAAACAACAACAACAAAAATCAATCAAAACAAATCAAACAAAAAACAAACAACAAATCAACACACACATCATCAAACACACAACAATCAAACAAACAAAACAAAAACAAAATCAAAACAAACACATCAAACAACAAAACAAAATCACAACAACATCAAATCAACAAACAACACAAACAAACAACAATCACACAAACAACACAACAACAAACACAATCATCAAACAACAAAAAAAAAACACAAATCACCAATCAAACAACACAACACACAACACATCACAAAAAACAACAAACAAATAAACACAAACAATCACATCAACAACACAATCCAAACAAAACACAAATCAAAACAACACAATCATCAAAATCAAAAAAACAAACATCAACAAAATCACAAAATCCTATCAAACACAAAATCAAACACAAACAACAACAACAAACAACACAACAACACACAACATCAACAAACAAAAATCACACACAAACAATCAAACACAAAACACAAAAAACAACAAAAAACAAACAATCATCAACAAAAAATCAAACAAAACAAAACACAAAAAAAAACAACAAAAAAAAAATTCCAAACAAAAAAATCAAAAAAAAACACAAAAAAAATCAACAAAATCAAAACACAAAAATCACAAAAAACAAAAAAACAAAACACAAAACAAAAAATCACAAACAAAAACAAAAAAAAACAAACACATCAATCAACCAACAAAACATCACAAACAATCAAACAAAAACAAATCAAAAAACAACAACACAAACAAAACAAAAAAAACAAATCAAAAAAAAAAAACAAAAAACAAAAAAACAAAAAAAACACAACAATCAAACAACAAAAAAAAAAACAAAAACAAAAATCACAACAAAACACACAAAAACAAAAAAACTCACAAACCAAAAATCAAAACAACCAAAAAAAAAAATCAAAAAAAACAAACACAAACAAAAAAAAATCAACAAAAACAAACAAAAACAAAATCAACACAACAAAACAAAAAAAAAATCAAAAAAAACATCACAAAACAACAAAAATCAAACAATCAAAAACAACATCAAAACACAACCAAAACAAAAATAACAAAACAAAAAAAACACAACAACAAACATCAAACACACAAAAAAAAAAAAAAATCAACAAAAAAACCAAAAACAAAACAAAAACAAAAAACAACACAAACAAAAAAAATCAACAAAAACAAACAACAAACAAAAAACACAAAACAACAAAAAATCACAAAAACAAAAATCAAACAACACAAAACATCCAAAAAAAAATCAAAAAAAAAAAA
>JAIWJD010000007.1:416133-427028 GCA_022818045.1 Neotoxoptera formosana | reverse complement strand
AGAAAAAAACAGGAAAAACACAGAGAAAAAAGAAAAACCACAAAAACAAAGACAAAAAAAAAAAAAAGAAAAAAATAACAAAGTCAAAAGAAAAGAAAAAAAAGAGACAAACAAAGAAAAGAAAGAAAAAAAAAGAAATAAAAAAGGAAAAAAAAAGACAAACAAAAAAAAAAACAAACAAAAAAAAGAAAAAAAAACCCAAAAAAACAAACAAAAACAGAAAAAAAAAAAAAACAAAAACAAGGACACAATTGAAAGACAAAAACAGACAAACAAAAAACCAAAAACAGCAGAAGAAAGACAGAGACCCAAGAAACAGAACAGAATAGAAGAAACAACCCAGAACGATGAAAAACAAAGAGAAACCACTAACGAACACCCAAAAAACACACCAGAACACTACACACAACAGATAGCACAGCCAAAGCACAGAACCATACACACAAACCAAAGAAGAACAGACAAAAAAGCAAGAGACACCCCACAAAGCAAAGCACCAGACAGAAAAGACATCCACCAGAGCACAGAGAGACCCAAAATAACAGAAGACACACAGAAGCAGAAAAGCACACCAAAAGACACGAAGACCAACCCAGACTACCAAAAGAACAAACCGAAAGACTAGAAACCACCAAAAAGGAACAACACAAGACAGAAACAGGAAAAGAAACACAGAAACACAAACCAATGGAAGAGGACACCAAGAAACAGACACAAAAAACTCAGAGAGACAGACAACAGGGCCAGGAGAAAACAGCAGACAGAAATGAAGACCAAACAAGAACACTAAGACAACCAAACACAAGACAAAAAGACAAACAGACCCACCAAAGGCCACCCAGAATACAGCACACAGACAGCACAGCATGAAGAACCACCAGAAAAAAAAAAAGCAAGAAAAAAGAACCCAAAGAAGAAGAGAAACAACAAAACAAGGCAAGACCAGAAAAAAAACAGCCAAAGAAGAAAGAAGACAGCAACGCAAATAGAAGAAGACAACAGAACACAACCAGAAAAGAAGACAACACAAGAACACAGAAGTCACAACCAAAAGCTACCAGAAAACAGAAGCCAAGACCAAGAACACAGAGAACCCACACAAGAAAGGACACCCAGAGCAACACCAAAGAAAAGAAGAACAACAGACCAAGCAAACTAACACAGCAGAAAGACAAGGAGATCAAGATAGACACAGAACGACAGAAGAAGAAGACAGCACAACAGACAGAAGCTCAAGACAGAACAACAAGCAGCAGACACACATAAGAAGACAACAGAGCAGCACAAACAAGACACAAGCAAGAAGACAGACCAAAACACAGAGAACCCAGAACCACACCACGAACACCAACCCCACCAGATCCACTCCAACCAGCACCAAAAGCAACTCAGACACACATACAAAAAATAGACAAAAAGACAACCAAAATGAAACACAACAGAAGAACCAACAGATACACCACCTGGATAAGACAGAAAGACCACAGGAGAACCAAAAAACAAAGAAAACCCACAAGACGACACCACAAACAGACACCAGACAGATCACATAACCCAAACCTGATAAAAAGATCAGACAGAAAAGAACAAATGTACAAAAACACCCAGAAAAAAATAAAACAGATCCATACAAGAAAGCACTACACCAGAAACCACCTCCAAAAGAGAAAAACCAGCGAGACACTGAAAAACAAAAAAACACAACAATAGACACAAGAAAGAAAAAAGGAAACAAGAAGCAAGAGTACAGATAACCAACAAGACAAAGAGATCAAACACAACAAACTCCAAGACAGAAGCCAGAAATGGAAAGCAGAACCAGAGACCAGACCCCACAGAAAAAAAAAAAGACCCACACACACAGCACAGACAACAGTGACCTCAGAGCAACAAGAAACAGAACAGATGACCAAAAACCAGCAGCAGGTGGAACGAATAAAAAGACACAGAAAGACAGCAGACAACAGAAAAAGACACCCACAAGAAGAAAGAAACACACCACAGCACACAAAAAGACAAATGCTCACAGAAGGACCATAACCCAGACCACAGAGCCAACACCACCCCACCAGAATCCACAATAACACCCACACACAACAGCCAAAGTAGAACAGAACACAGAAGAAGACAAACAAGAAGAAGAGAGAAGAGAGAACACAGACCAAAGACAGCCCACAAAAAAGACACAAACAAAAAAACCAACAGACAAAAAATAGAGAAGGACACAGACAGAACACCAAGCACCAGACCACATTAAGAACAAAGATACCAACCACAGACTACAAAGCCAGAAGTGAGCACCAGAAAGACGAAACAAACACAAGAAGGAACTAGCCAAAGAACAAAGAAAACACACCAAACCTCACAAACAAAAAGAAAAAGTAGTCAGAATAAGATGAAACAGCAAAAAAACAAGAAGCACAGACAAGAGACACACAACAGACACAACACAGCAGCAGCAGAAGACACACCCTGCACAGACACAAGACAAAAAGAAAGCACCAGACAACAAAGGAAACCAGACCAAACATAGAAGACCAAGACCAAACAACCAAGAACAACAAAGAGAGAACACAAAGAAGAAAGAAAGATCAGCACAAATGAGAAAAGAAAATAAAGACAAAAACAAAAACAGAAAGCAAACCAACACCAGGACAAGGGAACAAAGCAAAAGCAAAAGCACAAACATACCCAGTAACCAGAGAACTACCCACAGACCAAGAACAAAAAAGAAATAAGAACCACAACAAACAAGAGACACAAGAAACACCCACAAAAGGTAGAACAGAAGAACAGAAAAAAAAAACCTAACCAAAGAAGACAGAACAAAGAGACCAGAAACAAAGGACAGAACAGATAAGTAGCACCACTGCAAAGAACACAAACCAGAGAACCAGAAGAAAAAGAAAGAAAGACCAACACACAGAAAAAAACAGCAACCCACACAAGAGACACAGACTTCTAAAAGGACAAACACAGTACCCAAACACAGACAGAACAGAAAAAAGAAAACTCAGACAACCACAAGCAAGACAGCAAAGAACAGCATAAAAAAGAAAGAAAAGAAACACCAAAAAACACCAAAAGACAGAAGAGAGACAACACAAAAAGAATGAAGACAGAAAAAACAAAGAACAAAGACAAAAGAACACAGAAATGCACCCACAGAAGAACAAGACAAAATAAGAAAGAAGAGCCAAATAGAAAAGAAGAAAACAAAAGAGAAGCACAGAAGGAACACAAAGCTAAGAGCAGAAAGACAGCAAAACAAGAAACCAACAGGACACAAGAGAAAGAGACCAACCCCCAGAAGACAGACACAGACTACCAGAAAACGAGAGAACCAGACAGAGAACAGCCAACCCCCAGATCACACACCAAGAGAAGAGACCAGTAACCACAGAAGCAGAACGAAGACACACAGCCGAGAACACAACAGAGCCACAGCACACAAATCCCACTACCCACAGGATAGATCCAAACAAGACATAACACACAGCCACCAAAGAAGCAAAAGACCAGCAGAAAGCAACAAGAACAGACACAACCAACCAGAAAAGCAGGAGAACCAGAAAACAGAAACAGATAAGAGCTCAAGAAAGACCAACAAAACTAATACACAGAAAGACCAACAAACAAAAAAAGACAGAACCACAAAGAGATCAACATGCCAAGACAGTCAAAAAGAGACCAGACCACACACATATCAGGAAACACACAGACAGAGAAACCAGACATAGAACCACAAAGCATCAGCAAAGAGAACACTAGAGAAAGAAACAAACAGACAGAAAAAAAAAAGAAGAAGACAACACAGATAAAGCAAAACACAAAGAATAGCAAAAAGAAAGGAACAAAAAGAGAAGAAGACATTAACAGACAGAAACACAACAGAAACAAGAAGACAGAACACACACCAAGAACAAAATCACCACATACAAGACCAACTGACCAGAAAGCAACAAAACAGACAGTAGCAAAAGACCAAAAACACAAGACCAACCAAGACAGACCACCAGACAACAAGAGACAAACCCACATAGAAGCAGCAAAAGCAGCAGAAAGATACCAGGAAGAGAAACCAGAACACAGCCAGTCAGACAGACATGAAAAAAGCAGAAAAACAAGCAAGCAAAAAACACCACACAACCAAAAAACACACCCACAAAGAAGACCAAAACAACAAGACACAACGCAAGAGACAAGAAAACAAGACAAAGACAAGACCCAAATTGACACAAACAACAACCAAAACGAACCAGAGACCACAACAGAACCAGACAACACATGACCCCTCCAGCACATAACAACGCACAACCAGCAGACACGACACCAGACAAGAAACAAGTACCACGAACAAAGACAAGCAGACCAAAACCCCAGAAGAAACAAAGACAGCCCCACACACAGAACAAGTCAACTAGAGAACACACACAAAGAAACACAAAGGCAGAAAGAGGATCACAAAAAGAAACCAGCACCACCACAAAGAGCAAACAGGCGAAAGGCCCAAACAACCAAACAACAGAAGAAGAAAGCCCAGAGAATACAACAGACACAGAAAGAAACACCACAAGGCAACAGCACCACAAGAAAACAGATAGGCAATAAGAGGAGAGACAACAAAAACAAGAGAACAGTCACAGATAAGTAAAACATAACCACAGGCAGAAGCCAGGAGACACAACAGTAGCCAGAAACACCAAGCAGAATCACAGAAGAGAAAGAGCAAAATGAAACAAGACAACAACAACAAGTCAACCCAAGAGACATAACCATAAACACACACAGAACACAGCAAAGAACACAGATCAGAAGCACAAACCCAAAAGAACAGAACACACACCCAAGAAAGACAAGACAAGACAGAGAAACCCAGACTAGACATAGAGCACAACAATCAACAAAGTCAACAAGAGACATCAAAAAGACTACGCAAACAGACACAACCAGAAGCACAGCCACACACACACCAACAAATGACCAAAGACAGAAACAAGAAGACAAGACAATGACACAGAAAGCACCAACCCAGAACCAAACAGACATGAAAAACAACAGCAAAGAGACAAGGAGCAAGACAAGGACAGAGACACAGCTACAAACAGACACACCCAAGAAACAGACAAAAGATAGAAGAACACCAAGACATGACACACAAGAAAACAAGAGAAACAAAAGCAGAAACAACAGAGAGCCAAAGAACAAAACCGACAACACACAAAGAAAATGAAGACAAAAACACTACCCACAAGCCCACAAACCAATCAGCATGCAGCCAAGCCACCACCCAGAACCAAGACCACCACATAGACACAGAACCAAGCAGCAACAACCAAGACACCCACAGAATAGAAAAAACAAAACATAGAAGACCAGACAGAAAAAGCCAAAGAAAACCAGCACAAACACTCAGACACAAGAACAATCAGACAGCAAGAACACAATGCAAGGACAGAACCAGACACACAGCAGAGAAGCCCACAGCCAACCCACACCAGAACGAACACAGAACCAAGACAGACCAGAACAAGAAAACCAGAGAACCAAAACGACCAGAAGAACAGAAAGAACCCTAAGAAACAGAAAGATGAGCAATAACCAGAAACAGCCACAGAAGAAAGAAAACAAGAGAACCCTCCCACCCAGACTACACCACAAAGACAAACACACCACAAAGGTGAAAAAGACAGAAGAGCAGAGAAAGAATCAGAGAAAAGCAGCAAAGAAGAAGCACACACATACAAGAAACATAATAAAGAACCCCCAAAACCAAAGAAAGAAAGAAAACAAATGCAGAAAGACAAGAACCAAAACCCACCGGCACCACAAAGTAGAAGAACAACAAACACAACCCAAGAGCAAGCAAGAAGAACCAAGACAGGACAAACACACAAGCAGTGCAAAGACCAAGTACCACAACAAAGCAGACAAGAGAAGAAGAAGAAAGACAAAGACCCAGAAGGAAAAGACAGCAGGCAGAAAGTAAACCCAACCAGAAGAGAGAAAATCAAAGATAAGAGAGAAATGAGCAAGCAAGAACAGAAAGAGACACCCAAAGCCCAACACCAACACCACAAAATGGAAAGCAGGAAACCCAGACCAGACCTGAAGACACAAGCAAGCAAAAACACGACCAGACAGCCAAGCAGACACTAATCCCAGGGAAGCACACACCCACAAGCCAGAAAACATGAAGCAAACAGACACCCCAAACACAATCACACAAGAAAAAAGACAAGACACACAAAACACAAAGACAAGACCAGAAACAGCAAAAGCAGAACACAACCCTCAGAACAAGAAACAACCACAGAACAAAGCCACAAGACAGAGACAAAACCCTGAAAGAAAAAAAGAAGAACCAGCACCACAACCAAAGACCACACACCAAAAGAAAAACACAGAAAACAGACATAACAGAAGACAACAGCCACAAGACACAAAGAAACACCCACCAAAAACAGAAAAAAAAACAAATCACCACAGAAAACTACTGAGAAGAAAAGACAACACAAGCAGACAAAAGACAGAAAGAAAGAGAAACAAAGAAAGCCAAAAGCACTGACAGAACAACAGAACAAGACTACACAACACCCACACAGCCATCAGAAAATAGAAAAAAGACCACAAGAAAAGCAGACAAGCAACAAAAACAGAGACAGAAGAAACAAAAAAAGAAAAAGACAATCCAGAGGAAAAGAACACAGAAAGAACAAAGAAGCAGAGAAACCAGAACCCAAAATCAAAGACCACAAATCAACACAACTGAAGCCAGAACAGAAAACAAGAAAAAACGCCACACAACCAATATAACACAGCAATAAGAAACCCAAGCAAAATAAAAAGCATAGAGAAGACAGACAGAAACAAGAAGTAGCATGAACAACCGAAGAAAGAGATTCAGAGCAGAAGAAGTAATAGACAACACAAGCCACCCAAGCCAAAGCAACAAAGACAGAAACAGAGAACACAAAACAAACCCAAAGACACAAGAGCAGACAAACACAGCCAAACACTACAACACAAAACACAAAAAGAACCACCAAAAGCAAAGAACGAAGACAGTACAACAAAGAAAAAAACCACAGCACAGAGCAAGACAACACAACACAAGACACAAAAGAAGACAAAGAAGAACACAAACAAAAGAACAATATGTGAAACCAGACAGCAGTCAACATCAAAAAGACTGGAAGAAAAAGCCAGAAGTACCAAACAGTAAACATCTAAGAGCACACAGAAAAAGAAGACCAACAAAGAAAACAAAAGAAACAAGAGCTCGACCAAAGACAATGACACAAAGAAAACCAGACAGCCAGATCAACAACAGAAGAGAGACAAGCAACAAACACAATAAAACAGACACAACTAGAAAATAAAAACAAGCAGAAAAGCCAGCAGAACAAGCACAGAACAAAGACATGCCATAACCAGAAGCAAACAAAGAGATCAACAGAAACACCACAATGAACAGAAAGACAGTCAGACCCAAAACAGAACACCACACAGAAAAGACTAAGAATGCAGAACAAAGACAAAAGACGAGCGAACAGAACACACAAGAAAGACAAAGACAAGAAGCAGACACAAACTCACACAGAGACCAGAGCACACAAAGAGAGCAGACAACACCTAAACAGAAACAAGAAGAAAGAACACCCCAGACTAACACAGATCCAGTCACCCAGAAGAAAGAAGATAACAGAAAATAAAACAAAAAAAGAAAGAAACAGAAGAAGACCAGCAAAGAAAAACAGAAAAGACAAATAAAGACACCGAAAAACACAAACACAACCCAGAAGCCACACAAGTGACAGTCCAGCAGAAGACAGAAGACAGACACAGAAGAAAGACACCAAGAGACAGCCAAAGAGACCAAGCACAACAGACAACCAATAAGAAGAAACACAACACAAACAAAAGACAAGTTCCAGCCCAGAGACACAAACAGACAGAAGACAGAAAGGAAGACCCAATCAAGCAGTGATCCAGAAAGCCCCAGAGCCCATCCAAACAAACTAAAAGACAAACCACAAGACAGAACCCAACAAAAAAAGGGGACCCCAACAAAACCCCCCAAGAAAAAACAAGAACCCAACAACAGGAAAACAGAAACCCAAAAAGAACAAACCCCAAAAAAAGAGAAACCCCAAACCAAAAACGAAAACCCAAAACAAAAAACCAAAAACAAAAAAAAAAGAACCGACCTAAGAACAAAAAAACCCAAAACCCAAACCCCAACCGGAAAAAAAAAGAAAGAGGAAAAAACCAAAAAAGGTAAAAAAAGGAAACCAAAGCAAAAAGAAAACAACCCCACAACGACCGAACTAAACACAAAAAAAACAACAAAAAAAAACAGAAAAAAGAACCAAAAAGAAAACTAAAAAAAAAAAAAAGACACAAAAAAGAAGAAAACCCCAAAAGACAGGCAAAGAAAAAAAAAGAAGACAACAAAACCAGCCCAAAAAAAACAAAGAACCCATAAAAAGAAAAAAAGAACCCGAAAAAACCGCCCAAAAACCAAAAAAAAAAAAGCAAGAGAAAAGAAAAAAACAAAAAAGAAGAAAAACGAAGCCAAAAAAAAAGAAAAACCCCGAAAAACGAAGCCCGAAAACAAAAAAAAGAACAAACCAGACCCCAAAAAAAAAGCCAAAACAAAAATCAAGGGAAAAAAAAAGGACAAAGAAAAAACAGACCAGAAAAACCCCCAAAAAAAACCAAAAAACAACAAAGGAAAAAACCAAAAAACCCCCAAAAAAGAAAACCCAAAAAAAACCAAAAAAGGAGACCCGGAGAAGGGAAAAAGAAAAAAAGCCGAACCGAAAAAGAAAGAAAAGGGGAAAATTCAAAAAAAGAACAGAAAAAAAAAAAAAGAACCCACAACCCCAAAAACCGAAAAACAACAAGGCCCCAAAACCCCCAAACCCAAGGGAAAAGAAAAGAAAAAGAAAACGAAAACCCCAAAAAAAACAAAGGGCGAAGAAAAACCCGCAGAAAGAACCCCCAAAAAAAAAACCCAAAACCCCCAAAAAAGTGGGGGAATCCAAAAAACCAAAAAGAACCAAACAAAACCCCAAAAAAAAAAAAACCACACCCGAAATAAAAACCAAAAACAACAAAAAAAAAAAGAAAAATAAAGGCGAAAAACACAACCCAAATAAACAAAAAAAAAAGAAGCAAAAACCAAGAAAGGTCACAACAAAACAAAAAAGAGGAAAAAAAAAAAAGCAACAAAGGAAAACCACCCAAAAAACAAAGAAAAACCGAAAAAAAAACCACACAAGCACCCCAAACAAAAAAATAAACCCAAGCAAAGGGAAAAAAAACACCACGCAAACCCGACAAAAAAAAAAAACAAAACAAAAAAAAAAAACAGCGAAAAAGGAAAAAAACAAGGAACCCCAAAAGAGAAAACAATAAAAAGAAAAACAAAACAAAAAAAAATACCCACACCGAAACAAAAAACCACACCCAACCCCCCAAACCCACACAGAAAAATAACCCCCAAGAAAAACAAAACCCCAAAAAAAACCCAAAAAAAACCCAAACCGGGAAAAATCCCCAAAAAAAACAAAGGAGAAAAGAAAAAAAACCTAACCGACAAAGCACCCCCGCCCGGGAAAAACAAACCCCCAAAAAACACACCAAAAAACCCCCCAAAAAACCCACAAAAAAAGAAAAAGGGGAGCCGGGAAACAACCCCCAAACAAAAAAAAAAGAGAAAAAAAAGAACGAAAAAAGGAAAAGACCAGAAAAAAAGAAAAACCCGAAAAAAAACACAAAACCCAAAGAAAACCGGAAAAAAGAACGAAAAAAAGGAAAAAACACGAAAAAAACCCCAGGAGAAAGAGAAACAAAAAAAGAAAAAAAAAGACCCGAAAAAAACAAAACCAAAAAAAACAAGAAAGGGAAAAAAAGAACCCCAAGAAACCCCCAAAAAAGCCAAAAACGGGAAAAAAAAAAGAAAAACAAAGACAAAAAACCAAAAAACACAAACAGAAGAACCAAACAAAAACCGAAGGGAAAGACAGAAAAAAGGGAAAAAAACCCGAAAAAGGGCCAAGAAAAAAACAAAAAAAAAATAAAACCAGAAAAAAAGATAAACCCCCCAAATAGCAAACAAAAAAGACATCAAAGAAAAAAGGGAAAGACAAAAAAAGAAAGAAAAACAAGCCAAAAAACGAAAAAGGGAAAAAACAGAACCCCCAAAAACAAAAAAAAAAAAAGAAAAATCCAACAACCAAAAAAGGGGAAAAAAACACAAAAGAAAAAGAAGGGAAAAAGGCGAAAACAGAAACCCGAAAAAAAAAAAAAAACAGAAAGAAAAGAAACAAAAAGAGAAAAACCGAAAAAACCCCCAAAAGAAACAAAAACGAAAAGAAAAAAAAAAAAAACAAACAGAACCGAACGCAAACTTAAAAAAACAAAATCGGGAAAAAAACCAAAAAACAAAACCAAAAGAACCAAAAAAGGGAACCCAAAAAGAAAAAAAAGAAGCACAACACGAAAGGGGAAGAAGAAAACAACGCCAAAAAAACAAAGAAGCGAAACAAGCAAAAAAGGAAAAAGAAAAAAAGGGAAAAGGGAAAAAAAAAAGAAGAACCCCAAAAAAAACAAAGAAAGGGGAAAAAAGCAAAAAAAAGGCAGAAAAGAAAAAGAAAAAAAACAACAAGAAAAAAATAAAAAAAAAGAAAAAAAGAACAGAATAAAAAGAAAAAGAAAAAAAGAAAAAGGGGAAAGGCAAAAAAGAATAAAAAGAAAAAAGGAAAGAAAGAAAAAGAAAAAAAAAAAAAGAAAAAGAAAAAGAAAAAAAAGAAAAAAAAAAAAAGAAAAAAAGGGAAAAAAAGAAAAAAAAAAGAAGGAAAAAAAAGTGAAAAAAAAAACCAAAAACG
>JAIWJD010000007.1:405123-416033 GCA_022818045.1 Neotoxoptera formosana | reverse complement strand
CCAAAACCCACAACACCCCCCAACCCCACAGACACCCCCACCCCCAAAATCCCCCAACACCCAACCCCAAACACACACACAACACCCCCCAAAAAAAGCCCAGCACCCACCCCCACCCCCAAACCAACCCCACCAACAACCCCCACCCCCCACCAAAAAGCACCCCCCAAAGAAAACCCCCCCAACCCCCCCCCCACCAAAACCCCCACCACCCTCAAAAAAAACCCCAGACCCCCCCCCCCCCCAAACCCCAGCACCAACCAACCCCCACCCCCCCAACCATCAAAACCCCACCCCCCCCAAACACCCCCACCCCAAAACCCCCAAAACCCACAACACCCCCCAGCAGGAAACCCACCCCCCCAAGCAATCCCCAAGCACCCAAGCCAGCCCACCCCCCAAACCCCACCACCCCCACCCCAAAGCCCAGACCCAGACACCAAACAGGGCCCCACCACCAACACCCACCCCCAACAGCCCCCCACCAAACCCAGCCGACCCAAAACCCAGACCCCCAACCCACCACAACCTCCCCCACCACACCCCCCAACCACACAGCAACCCACACCAACCCCCCCACAACCCAGCCCAGCACCCCCCCCAAAGCCCCAAAAAGACCCACCCCCCAACAGCCACAGCCCCAACCAGCCCCCCACCAACGCCCCACCCCCAGACCCCCCAAAAGCACACCCCACCAACCACCCAGCCCCAACTACAGCACCACCCAAACCCCCCCCCCACCCAACAACCCACAGACCACCCCCACAGCCCCAGCCAAACCCAGACCACACCCCCACAGATCACCCACACCCCCCGCCCCCCACCCCCACCAACCCACCCCAACCACAGAAACCCCAGCAGACCCCACACCAACCACCCCGGGCACCCCACCCACCCACCCAGCCACCCAGCCAACCCCCCAGCACCCAGACCCACCCACCCCAACCACCCCACCCACCCCCACCAGCCATCCCCCTCCATCACAACCGTACAGACCCCCCACACAGCCCACCAGCCACAGACAGTCCCCCACAGCCACTCTCCCCAGAACAGCAGCCAGACAGCCACACACCCCCAGCTGACACCAGACAGCAGCTCCCAGCAGCACACAGCACCAACACAGATCAGACAACAGCCAGACCACCCCCACAGCCAGCCTGAACAGCTCCAGCACCACACAGCACAGCAAGCCACAGACCAGCGTACACCAGCCACAGCCAGCCAGACCAGAGATCTCACCAGAACCAGACCCAGCACACCACAGACCCAGCCCCACCCAGACAGCCCAACAACAAGACCCCCAGCACAGCCCACAGCAACCAGCCACTCCATCAACCAGCCAAGCACCAGATCCACCACACACCAAAGCGCAGCATCAGAGCACCAACAGTTCCCAGCCCACAGCGAGCCCAGCAGACCACCCACCTCCAGCTCAGATCAGGCCAAAGAACACCAGCCCCCAGCTCACACCCAGCAGTCCACACCACAACACCAACAAAGCCCTCAGCAACTCACCCCAGCACGCCACCCACACCAAGACCCCACACCCACACCCAGCCACACACAGCCAGCACACCCACTCAACCACCATCCTCCAAATACCACCTACAGCACAGCCAGCAGCCCGGCCCCAGGACAGCACAGCAGACCATCACAGCAGGCCCCACAGCCAGCAGACCCCCCCCACACCCACACCCACCCCCACACCACCAGACACATACCCCGCCACACCAGTCACCCCCAGCCCACCCCAGCCCCACCCAGCCAGACCACGCCACCCCAACCACAGCAGTAGCCCAGTCAACAGACAGCAGCCCCCGCACCAGCCAGCCATCAGTAACACACTGCCAAGCCCACCACCCTACAGACAGCAGCTCACACCCCACACCAGCCCAGCACCCACACCTAACAGACACCACCACACACACACCACCCACCAGCAGCACCCACCCCACACACACCAGACCACACCCCAGCACAACACCCACAACCCACCCCGCACCAGGACACACAGACCCCATCCCAGCAGCCACACCCCCAGCCCAGCAGACCACAGCCAGGACACACCAGACAGACAGACACAACCACCTAGCAGCCCCAGCCCCCCCCAGCAGCACACACCCAGGCCAGCCACAGCAGTCCCAGAAACCAGGCACCCCCACGCCACACCCCAGCACAGCACCCCAGCAGCCAGATTCCTGCAGACCAGACACCAGACACACTCCCCACCTCAAGCCCACAGGCCCATGCACCTCCACCACCCACACCAGACTCCACACCCACAGCCCCCAGCAGACAGAACCCAAACCAGTCCAGCAGACAGCAACACAGATCAGACACACCCACAGCCCCAACCAGCCACCAGTCACCTCAGCCCCCAAGCCTCAGCCCTGACAGATACCCCACAGCCAGCAAGCTGAGCCACCAGGCAGCACAGTCACAGCACCACAGCCAGATTCACCAGCACATCAGCACAGAGCAGCCCAAGCCAGACCCCTCACCAGACCCCCCAGAAGTCACCCCCCTACCCAGCAGCAGCCAGCCTGCCACCACCCAACCAACACCCACCCCACACCAGACCCACCCACCCCCAACCCAGCAGTGCACTCCAGCACCACACAGAACAGCCCACACCCAACAGCCAGCAGTCAGAAGAATAAGCACCAGGCCACCAGCCAGAGACAGTCAGAACACTCCAGACTAGCTCCACCCACACCCCCCCCAGACCACAGCGCACACCCATATACAGCCTCCCCACAAGCCGATTCCAGCAGTGACACACAACTCCCAGCAGACACAGAACAATCCCAGAGCACCAGACCACAACCACGCCCAAATGCACGCACAACACTAACCCCAGCAGATCCCTGCAGCACCCACAGAAACCATCCTCCCTGCAGACCGCACAAACTCCTACACAGACACCACCCAGCCACAGCCCCACTCCACCCAATCAGCTAGTCAAGAGCCCTCACCAACTTACCCTAGCCATCCCCACCAGGCCAGGCATCAGCCCCATGCCCACCCCACCCCCACAAGTCACAGAAATCCAAGCCTCCCCACAGCAGCCACACCCCACCCTCACCTTCCCACAGCAACAGATACCTAGCACAGCAAGCAGACACACATGAACCACACCTAGCTGCAGACCCACCCGCCAGACAGAATCACGCCCAAGCGGACCCAACCAGCAAGCACCCGCAGGCACACACGCCACCCCAGCCCTTCCCCAGAAACAATCACCAGCACCCAGCAACCAGCAGACCCCAGCCCCTGGCCAAGCACCCCGGCATACTAGAAAGCCCAACACCCTCACTACCCCCCCCAGAAATCAGCACCCAGACCCACACTACCCACCCCTCCCCTAGCACATCAAGATCAGCTCACACAGAACAGCAAACAGCAGATCCAGACCCACCACACCACACTGCTCAACACCTGACTCCAGACACACCAGCACACACACATCACAATGTTCAGAACCAACAAACGCCCAGAAGCACCACGCGCAGCACAGACAGCCAGTCATCAGAAACAACTGAGACCCAGACCCACAGCCGAGCTCACACCCAGCCTTCCAGCACCAGACAGCACCTTTCACTCAGACACAGCCCCCCACCCACCAAGGCCCACGCCCACGCAAGCACTCACAACAGCAAGATACACATCCCCACCAACACCCCTAGATACAAGCCCCCACAAGCTGACAGCCCCACCCACACCCAGCCACCAACGCTCCAGCACACCAGCATCCCACCAGCCCACCAGACCCCCAACCCCCCAGACACCTATACTAGCCAGACACAGTCACCACGGACATCAACACCGGATAAGAACACACCACTAGCTACTCCCCAGCCAGCCGCCAGATCACAGCCAAAGGTCCCACAGCCACCCACACACAGATTCCTCCCAACAAACCATTGCAACCAGAGCATACAACAACTGCCCAGTGACAGATCAGCCTAACACCAGACTCTCCAGCCACCACTCCTTACCACACACCACCCCACCAACACACACCTCTAGTACAGCGCAAACCAGTCAGACCCGCAAGCACCCCCATCCAACAGACCTCAACCAGCACACCTGTCCACGACCCAGCAACATACAGTCAGCAGACCAGCCAGGCCTCCACAGAAGAACAACAACACCACCCTCCCAGCACCCCCCCACAGACCACATGATTACCCAACAGCAGTCATCCACACAGCCAAACCAGCCAGCCAAGTTCAGACATGCAGGCCCTCAACATTAGCCACAACGGCACCCATGCACCCAGCACGGAATGACCACGTCCCACGTTCAGCCACCCACAGCCTCGAGCCAAGTGCCAAGCTCCAGACCTGAGCCACCAACCACACCCAGCAGACAGCCAGCAGACCTACCCCTGATTTAACCAACCAGTCAACCTACTCCAGATGCATGTCAGTTCCGCAGCAGCCAGATCACCCCATTCAAACCAGACAGAAGCCCCCCAGACACTTATGTGTCAGGCTCACACACTGGAACAAAAGAGCACAGATCAAACACTCAGCAACAGCACCTTCACAACAGCACCCCACCCAGAACAGCAATCGACCAACTGCAAAACCCCCCCATCTCTCAGCCCCCCTCCTGCCCAACACCAACAGACCACAGCCGCCACCACTCAGAACCACACATGACTGGCCCCAAACTCTGCCACACCTACCCACTCCCATCCAGCATCAGCCAGCACAGCAAGCCACAACAACAACAGCAGCACCCAGCCCCCGACACTCACACCGCCCAGGCACACCACTCCAGCACTCCACCCCACAATCCCACGCACATGCACCTAGACCAAGCCACACCACCCCAGCACTAGCAGACCAAACAACGAGGGGGTATAAGGGTCACTACACCCCACAGACTAGAAGACACCAGGCTGGTCAACACCAGCAGATAAGCATCCCCCTCTATCCACTCAGCCAGACAGCCTCCCCCACCCACACCAATCTAAGACCACCCAGATCGCCCCCAGCAGCAGACAGCCACCAGACCCCCACAACTGTGCCAGACAGATCAAGGCCACAACCCTCCCATCATTAAGCCTCCCCAGACCACACTCCAGCCCCTCCCATTCCACTAGTCACCCAGCCCACAGAAGCAGCAAGAAGCTCAGCTCCAGCATCCGCAAGCCCCACCAGCAGATACAGACAACTCACCCAGCACTCACCTCAACCAACACCCAAGCAACTCAAGCACACCACCAACAGCAGGCAACCATCACCAGACCAGCCACGAGCTCTCAGCCATCTCACCACCACACTAAGCCACAGCAGCCACAACAACCAAGCAGGCCAGCCACTGAACACCCTAACACAGAACCTACAACACAAGACAGACAATACACCCACAGACACAGCCCACCAGACCAGCATCAGCTCTGGATAACCCAGACCCACCCCCCACCCAGTCAAGCAGACAGCCAGAGACACCAGCCACAGCAGAGACATCTTCAGGACACCCCAAGCCACGCCGGACAAGCCAACCAGCAGTCTCCACCTCTCCACAGACCACAGCGCCAGACACCACTGACACCCCAATACACACAGCAACTCCCACAGCACAACACATCCAGAAACCCAGACCCAGATCAGACCTCCCCAGCACGCACCCTCCAGGATCTACAATAACCAGCCAACAGTTCCTCCCACAACACAACACAGCATGACCTAACCACAACCCCCAACCAGCCACCAGCACTACCCTCAACAATCAGCACATGCCTGCACCAAAACACACTTCAGAAGACTCCCCACCCTCAGACACCAGCCCCCCAAAAGGATACCCAGTGAACCAGCAACCCCAGCAGTCGTCAACACAGATACTCAACCCTGAAGCAGCACCACATAACAGCACAACTCCAACAACAGACCTCCTCATCACCCCATCAACAACCGCACAGAAACAACCAGCCAACCCCCAGCCCCAACCCTCACTCCACACCTCAAATCCAGCATCCACCATAAAGACCACACCACAACACCAGACACCACTACCCACCGACACGCAAACCCCCACAGCAGCAGCAGCCCCCCAGACAGATAGCCCTAATCTTCAGCCACCCCCCAGCTCGTTACCAGCACCCAGCCCTCACCCAACAACAACACCACACCACATCAGACCCCAACACCTCCAGAACAGCACACACCCAGCCCAGCACCCAACCCACCACCAGACCCATCCAACAGACCCCATCTTACACAACCCCACACATCACCAGCAGACAGCACATCATCAACTGCCCTCAGCAGCATCCACCGGCCCACCCACAGCCTACCAGCACAGCCACCAGCCGAGCCCACACCACAGGGCCCAGAACCTAGCAGACACTCAGAACCACCCCCACCCCACAGACTCCAGCTCAACACTCAGACATCCACTGCAGCCCAGTCAGATACTACAAGCAAACAGAACAGCCCCACAGCAGAACACCCCCTCAACTTAACTCACCCAACAGTCCACAAGCACCACAAGCCCGCACAGAACCAGACACAAGTCCACCACACCCCACAGCAGCACGCACCACCCCTGCAGTCCATCAGATCAACAGAACCACAGCCAACAGCCCTACCACCCAGTCATCCCCCCAGAGATGCACACACTCCCACCGCAGACAGTCACAGTCAGCTCACCACCCAGACAGCATGCACCGATTCCAGATAACTCACACACAGCCTCACCTCACCACAGCCCTCACAGACACCTCTCAGACACACCAAGCCCCAGCACAGAACAATGAACAGGTCCAGCCCAAGCAGACACCAGAAACCACCCCAACCACAAACCAGCCAGATCCCCAGCAGTCTATCTTCATACACCATAACCAGAGCACCCCCACAGCAACCCAGCCAGACCCCCCAGAGTTCCTCTCAGCGACCCAACACAACCAGCACAGCACCCCCAATCACAGATTCAGTCATCAGCAGCCCCACCCACATCCCCCGTCACCCACCCCTTCAGCCCTACCACAGAACCTAGCCCAGACAAGCAGCCAGCACAGCCAACCCATTCCACCACCCAAGACGCCCAGCATCCCCTTCCACAGCCCCACCACCAACAGATCCCAAGCAGCCAGACAGCAGCCACCCAGGACCAGACAGACCAGCACAGAAACCAGAGCACCACACCACACAGCCCAGAAGCCCTCAGCAGAACACAGGTCCCAGAGCCCCACACAGCCAGAACACAGCAGCACCCAGCCGCACAAACACCCAGGACAACCCACACCAGCCTCCACAACTCAACACCCAGCACGAAGACTAGCATACAGATCCTGCCTCCAGACCAGCAGCCAACAGCCACAGCTCCCCTCCAGCAGCCCACCCCCAGCCCCCAGCAGATCCCAGATCCCCAGTAAGCCCAGCCAGTGACAGCACCGCAGCATCAGTCCCCAGCCCCAGCCCTACAGTCCAGACACCCTCACCCAACTACAGCACAGCCTCCAGAACCGCCCACACAGCCACAGACCAACAAGACCCCCCCACCCACACACCCCCCACCACACCACGCACCCCTCAGCACCCACCCCCAGATACAGCCCCAGATAACCAGCACCACAGCACACCGCAGAACCCATCCCCAGAAAAGACTGTCCCCATCACCCAACAGCACAGACACACTCACCAGGAACCCCAGCATGAGCAACCAGGCACCACCAACCCCCAGCAGCCAAACAGCCCACACCCAACACAGGCGAGCACCACACCACCACAAGGCCAGACACCTCCCTCAGTTCCCCTTAACACAGCCCACTCAACAACAGCAAGCCCCAGTCACAGCCACACAAAACGTCAGACAGCATCAACAGCCAGATCTGATTCAACTCCAGCCCCCCCACACCCGACCCAGCCCCAGTCAAGACAAGAAACGCGCCCCAGACACACATAGCATACTCCTCACCCACCCGCCAGGCGCCCCAAGCCTCCACCAGATACAGAAGACCACCCACCTCCAGACAACCCCATACCCACACTACACCACCCCCAGCCAATGACACAGCAACAGCAGTGCACCACGTACCCACCAGCTCAAAGCACACCTCTCTCAGACAAGCCACAGCAGCAGCAGGCAGCCCCAGAACACAAGAACACACCCCCCCAGGCGAGCTACCGCCCCAACAAACATCCACACTCCACTTAGCAGAACAGCTCGCTCCCACTAACTCCCCTAGCAGCCCCACCCACGTCAGCCCACCCCCAGCAGCTCGAGCCACCCAGCGCACACAGACACAGCAGACACGCAGACAGAGCCCCAGACCCAGAACCTCCAGACCCAGCAGCACCACACAACTACTAGTACCCAGCCACACGTACAAAACAGCCACACCATCAAACAAGCACCATCAGACCCCTCAGACCGGCAAGAATCAGCAACCACACCACACACACTGCAGCACCCAGACAAACAACAATAAAACATACCTCCCCAACTCCCCCAACAACACCCTGCCGCACCACCCCAACAGAACACGACCACAGATACACCCAACCCACCCCATGTCACAGCACCACCACCACACCCACCACCTCCACAACCACCCACAGCTCAGCCCCAGCTGATCCACATCAACCCTCTCCCACTCAGCCCAGACCCACAGAACACCAGGGGGTACTCACCTCATTCCCAATAAAGCAAACACACCAGCCCCAGCCCCTTCACCAGAGCCACCCAGATCCACCAAAGCCCCCCCTGATCACCAAGCGCCAGAAGCCGCCACACACAGCAGCACAGTCCCCTCCACCTGACCAGCACAGACAGCAGCAATTGCACATCCAGGCCCACCATCACAGACACCAATTGATCCTGCTTCACAACAGCCCACATCAAGACCCCCAGCCCAGCCTCACTCCAGACAGCCACAGTCCCCCCCAACCCGACGCAGAAGATCAGCCCTAAGTCCCAACCAAGCCAGCCACCAAGCCACACAACCAACCTAAGACCACATCAGAAACCCAGGGGGGGCAACTCAACCATGACCACCAGACCCCCCACCGCCAAGATCCTCACAGCACACCCCCCACCCAGCAACACAGCACAGCAGCAACAGATATCCACTCAGCAACACTCCAGACACATACCACAGACCCTCCCCCACCAGAGATCAACCCACTATCAGATCCCAGATCACCACCGCAAAACCAGCACACCACCACAGCTACACACACCACCACCCCAAACCATCACAGCCGAACCATAGGATCAGTCTTAGGCACAGAACCCCAGCAACGCAGAGCCCCCAACCGTCACAAGCAGCCCAACCACGTACCATAGCCATACACAACAAGACACCAGGACACCCCACAACAGCTGCCAGGCAGACAGCAAGCAGCCATCCAGACAGCAACAGCCCCAGACCACTCCCATCAGCACAGCCACACACCAGCATCCAGCCCAAGCAACACCACACCAGCACTCAGCACACCACAGCCAACATCCCTCCCATGCCACAGACCACCCAACAGGCAACAGGCCCAGCAACCAAGCCCTGCACACCACCCCAACCCGCCACATCCACCACCAGACAAAACTTCCCCCCTCCCAACCAACTCAACACCCACCAGCCAAACCATCAGATCTTACCCACCACAGCACCCAGACCAGCCACGCCACAGCACCACCCAGCACACAGCCCACCCACCCCAACCCAGCCCAATGCCCCCCACCACCCCAACAGACCCCCAAGCAGCCCCACCAGCAGCACAGCCACACCACCCAGCAGCCCATGCCACACCACACCCCCACTCCCACACAGCCCCCCACCACCAACACCCCCCACCACCACCCACCCCCCACACCCAGCACACCCAGCAGACCACACACACCCCAGCACACCACCACACCACAGCCCCACACACCCCCCCCAGCCACCACCAGCACCCCCAGACCACCACCCCACCCCAGCCCCACCACACCACAGCACAGCACCACCACCACAGCCACCCCCCACACCCCCACACCACCCCCACAGCCCCCACAGCCACCCACCCAAGCACACACCCCAAGAGCCCCAGACAGCCACCACACCAGCACACCAACCCCACACCAGCACCCACCACACAGCACCACCCACAGCCACACCACAGCAGCCACCAGCCCCCCCCACACGACACCCACACCCCACCCACAGCCCCCACAGCAGTCCACAACCCCACACACCAGCAGACCCACCCACCACACACCAGCGCCACACCACCACACACCACCCACCAGCACCCACCCACCACCACCAACCCCAGCATCCCCCACCAGCACCACCCCCCACCCACCCCCCCCCAGCCACAGCCCACAGCCCACCCCACACCCGCACCCACACAACCACCCCAGCCCCCACCAAAACACCTCCCAGCCCAGCCACACACCAAGCCCCCCACCCCAGACAGCCCCCCAGCCCCAAAGCCCACACACCCCCAGCCCCCACACCCACACCCCACCACCCCCCACAGCCCACACCCCCCCACCAGCAGCCCACACAGGACCCACACCACCAACCCATGCCCACCACCAACACCCCCCAGCACACCCACCAGCCCCACACCACACCACCACCCGATCCCCACCACCCAGCACACAAAACAGCCACCCCATCACACACACAGCACACACCACCCAGCCCACCCACAGACCCACACACACACCCAGCCCCCACCAGACCCCACCACAACAGCCACCACCAGCCCCAGCACTCAGCCCACACCAGCCACACCACCGCAGACACCAGCAACCCAGACCCCCACCAGCACAGCACCCCAGTCACACACCGCCCCCCACCAACACAGCCCAACAGCCCATCCCCAGCCCCCCAAAGCAGAAGCCCACAAGACACCACCACCACCCCCCCCACAGACCCCCCCAAACACGCAACAACACCAGCCACCCACCCA
>JAIWJD010000007.1:394005-405023 GCA_022818045.1 Neotoxoptera formosana | reverse complement strand
CCCCCCCCCAAAAAGAGCCAACACAGCAGCCCCCACCAGCACCCCCCACCCCCACCCCCCCCCCATACCCAAGCCCCCCAAACCCCCCACCCCCACAGCAGTCCCCACCCCCCGGGGTCCCCGGGGCCACCCCCCACCCAGCACCCCCCCCACAGAGCCCCCACAGCCCCCAGGCCAGCCCAAAAAAAGTACAGCCCCAACCCCACCCCAAGTCCACCCCCCCAAACCCCCCAGCCACCCAAAATCCCCAACCCCCCAACCCCCCAGCCCCAGCAGCCCCCCAAAGTCCCACACCCAGCCCCCCCCCAAGCCTGCCCCGGGAAACCCCCCCCCCCCAGCCCTCACGTCCCCCCCAAGCCCCACCCAGTAAAATTCAGGCCCCCCCAACAGCACACCCCCACCACCCCCCCCCCCCCAACCCGGCCAACCCCAGTTTAAACCCCCCGCTCCACCAAAGCCCACCCCCCGGGAACCCAGCCCACCACCCAACCAAACCCCGGGCCCCCCAAACAAAAACCCCCCCCCCCCCAGTCCAGAACCCCCCCACCCAGCCCCAAAAACCCTTTCCCCCAGAAACCACAGCACCCAGCCAAACCCAGCCAGAGTAAACCCCCCGCCACAGAGCCCCCCAGCCCCCCCGGGGAAAAAATTCCCCAACCCCCAGCCCACCCCCAGCCACCCCCCCCCTCCCAGGCCCCCTCCACCCCCCCCAGCCAACCCGGGGCCCCCACCAGACCCCAGTCCCCCCCAGCAAGCAGCCCCCCCAGGGCCCTAGCACACAGCACCCACCCCCCCCAACCACCCAACCCCCACCCCCAGCCAGCAGAGCCACCCCCACCCCCCCCCAGACCCCAAGCCCCCGCCCCACCCCCCAAACCCCCCAGCAGTTCCCCAGCCCCAGGTAGCGAGCCCCCCCCCCCCTCAGTCCAGGCCCCCCCAGCAGCCATTGCCTCCCCCCCCTAGCCCTCCAGGCCCTCAGAGCAGCCAACCAGAGGATCACAACCCCAGCTACAGCCCCACCCATCCTTACCACCCCAGACCCAGCCAATCTTCCGCCAGCCGAAGGTAAGATCCCAAGGTCCACACGAGGTCCCGGCTTCAGCCAGAACCACGACCGACAAGCAGGTAAACAGACCTCAGCCAGATCCCTCCCTGCCACTCTGCACCACGCAATGCAACCCCTCCCCAGGTAGCCAAGACCAGCCACACCAGACCCCAGGTAGCCCCCCCCCCGCACCCCCAGCGATCCCACCCCAAGACCTCCCCTCTCCGAACAGCCTCCAGGTCACCAGACTTTAGGTTCAGAGGTTCCCAATTCAGCCCCCCCCACAGCTCACCCACAATTCCCAGCCCCCCAGTCCATGCACCCAAGTCAAGCACCCACCAGGTCCACCTACCACAGCTCAGCAGGATAAACAGGTAGCCCCAGCTACCCACCCCCAGCCTCCAGCCAGGTAGCGCCAGCCCGCCAGCCCACAGAGGCACCACAGCCACCACCACCTGTCATGCAGAAAAGCCACTCCCGGCCAAGCCCCCCCCCCAGGCAGCATCAGCCCCTCAGCCACCCCCCACCCCCCCAGCACTCAGACCCTGCCCGCACCACCACTCCAAGCTCAGGTCCAGCCCCCCAGCCAGCACAGCCTGCTTGGCCAAGTCCACCTCCAACCCCACAGGTAGCAAACCCCCTTGCCCCCTCCACTAGCCCAGGTTCCCGTCCCCCACACTCCCCCACCACACCCCCCCCACGCGCTCCACACTCAACCCACACGCCCCCCAGCCACCCCAGCCCCCCCACCCCCCCCCAGCAGGCCCCCAGTCCACCTAACCCTCCCAGCCCCTCCCCTCAAGCAAGTCCAAACCCCTAGCAGCAACACAGCCCTCAGCAGCCACGTCCAGCAGAACAAGCCAGCAAGCCCCAGACACAGACCCCCCCCAGCCCCTACCACAGACCCCCCTAACCAAGCACTAAACCCGTCCAGCCAGTCCCCCACCCTCCAGCCCCCAGGTCCAGTCCCCTCCCAAACCCCACACAGCTCCCAGCACTGCCCCCCTCACACCCCCCTCCACAGTGCCCTCAATCCCCTCCAAGCCTGCCCCCCCCATCCCAGGATAGAGCACAGTACCCAGTGTCCCCACAGTCAGCCCTGCCCCCAGCCCCCCACCCACCCAGCCCCGCCATGCCAAGCAGAGCCCCAGGCCCCCCTGGGCCCCCCCAGCAGACTGCCCCCCCCTAGCCCCCCCCCTCCCCAAGCTCCCAGGCCGCCCCAGGCCCCATTATCCCAGGTAGCCAACCAGGTCACACCAAAACCAGCCCTCCCAGCATCCCTGAACCACTCTCCCAGCTCACAGCCCCTAGCCCCCCACACCCATACAAGGTCCAGGTCAGGTCCAGAGCCCTCGCCGCTCCAGCCCCCCCAACTCCTACCCAGGTCTCCCCCAACCAAGCCTGCCCTCCAAACCAAAGCGCAAGCAGTCCTCTCCCCCCCCCACACCCCCCAGCCACTACCCCAAGGCCACCCTCCCAACCCAGCCCCCAGGCAGCAGTCCACAGCAGCACACCTCCCCAGAGCCCCCCACAGACATCCACAACCCAGAGAGTCCACCAAGACTCCCCCCATGCTCAACCCCCCAGGCCACCAGCCTACTGCTCCCCACACAGTCTCCCTCCACTAGACTGCCAGGTTAGCCTGGCCCAGCCCCCGACCACATGGCACCCAGCCCCCCACAGTCCACCAGCCCCACTCAGCCCCCCCAGAGACCCCCCCCCCACATCCCCGAGTCCCAAGTCACACTAACAGAGCCCCTCGACCCCCCCAGCTATCCCAGCAGTCACCCACGCCCTCCAGTCCCCCCCCCCCCCACAGACATCCCAGTGTAGCACACCCCCCCCCCCACAAGCTACCCCCCCCCAGGTACAGTGCTCAGCCACACAGTCCCCCCCCAGCCCCCCTCCACCCCCCCCCCTCCCCTCAGCAAACAACCCTCCCTTTCCCCCAGGCCCCCCAACAGAAATGACCCCCCCCCCCCCCCCCCACCCCCCTCAGATCCCAGAGCACCCCACTACTCAACCCCCACCTCCCTCTCAAAGTCAGAGCCACCGCCTCGCCCAGACCAAGCCAGCAGCCCCCTCCCCAGCACAGTCAAGCCTCCCACCCCCAGCAGGTCGCAGACGAGGTCCCCCCTAGCAGCCACCAGCCCGCACAGCCCATCAAGCCAGCACAGCCCCCACTCACCTCGCCAAGCCCAGCCCTCCCACTCCAACCGCCCCCTCCCCAGACCGCAGGTCCCCCCCCACAGGCTCAAGGTCCCAAGCCACTCCCCCCAGAAAGCCCCAGCCCCTCAGCAGCCCGCGGCCCCCCCCAGTCACCTCCCCACCCCACCAGGTTAGTCTCCTCAACAAGCCACACCCCTCACCCAGTCACCTGACTTTCAAGCCCCCCCCTAGCCCAGCTAGAGCTAGACCCCTCCTCCACCTCCCAGCCCCCCTAAACCGCCCACCACCCCACAAGCCAGAGCAGCACACCAGCAGCCACCAGCCGCAGAAGCCCCTTCAAGCTCCTAACCCCAGCAGCCCCTCCCTAGCACAGAGCGCACCCAGCCACACCCCCGCCTATGAGCCCTCCCAGCCTCCCCCCACACCCACCCAGCCACCCCAGCAGGTCCCACCACAGCCAGCCTCGCCCCCGACAAGCCCAAGGCCAGACCCCCCTCAAGGTGCGAACCACCAGGCAGCACCACCATCCTCAACAGCCCACCCCACAGCACACAGCCACCAGCTGGCCCTCCCCAGTCCCCAGCCCAGACTAGGCCACCACATGCCAGCCCAGACCGCCATCACAGCCAGTCCCCACAAGCCTAGCTCCATCTGCAAACCAGACCAGACTCAAGCACCCCCCACCCCACCCCCCCTACTAGCCCCCCTAGCGCCCCTAGTACTAGGTCACCCAAGCTCACAGCCCCCCCCCAGCCCAGCCCTAGCATCTTCCACAAAGCCCTGCCAGCCGACTACAGCCACCAGCCCAGCCAGGCCAAACAGCAGCCCAGCCCTAGGTTCCCCCAGAGGCCTCCCCACCCCACAACAACCCAGTCAGCACCCCACACACACCCCACACACCTCTACCAGCAGCAGGTCCCCACACCCCAGCCCCAGTCTGAGCCCACCCACCCACCCAGTCCACAAACCCAGCCCAGTCAAGCCTCACAGCCCCCTAGCCCCCAGCCAGGCTATGTCCCCCAGAGCAGCACCTCAGCCCCAGGTTAGCCCCACCCCCCCAACCAGAGCCAGGCCCCCCAGGACCCCTCCCAGACCCTCCCCCCCTCCACAGCAGCAGGTAGCACCACATAGACCTCCTAACCCACCTCCTACCACCTCAGCTACAGCACCAGCCCTCCCTCCCCAAGCCTCAGCACACCAGGTCCCCCGCCCCCCAGAACTCCACCCAGGTATACCGCCCACAGCCACCCCCTGAGCCAGGCCGAGACAGATCCCCCCCACAGCACCCCGCCCCAATCCCCCAGGTCTACTCACACCACCCCAGACACCCCTCCAGCCCACCATCAGCCCCAAGCCAGACTCCAGACCAGAGACAGCAGCAAGCACCACCCATCAAAAGAGACACCTAGCCAGCCCAGTACACCACCCAACAGCAAGAGCTCCTCCAGCCAGCCCACCACCTCACCCTCCCGCCCGACCAGGCCCCCCCCCACCACCCCCCCCCCCCAGCTAGACGCAAGACACAGCTTCGACCTACTGCCCCACTCCTCCCCCACGCCCCTCACCAAGCCCCCCCCCCATCTTCAACAGCAGCCCACAAACTTCCCCACTCAGCCGCCACCACTCCAACCTCCCCCCCTCAACCAACAGCTCAGGTCTAGCCGCCCCCCCCCTAGAGTTACCAGCAAGCAGCCCCAGCACCAGCCACGCAACTCGCAGCCTCCCACTCCCCACAGGTAGAAAGGTCACCCCAAAGTATCCAACCTAGAAGCCAGTGCAAGCACCACCACCCCTAGTGCACACCAACCAAGCAGTCCCAACCCGCCACCCCCACGTCCACACCCCACAGGCTCCCCACCTGCTAGCAAGTCAACACAAGCCCAGCCACCCAAACCCAACTAGCCCCCAACCCCTTCCCAAACAGGTTTCTGCCCCAGTCATACTGCATACACCAGTAAGACAAAACTGACAGCTCTGCAGCAGGTTCACTGCATACCTCCCAACCAGCCACCCCTCAGTACAGTCCTAGCCCATAGGTATCCCCACCTCACAGCACCCTCAGGCAAAACCACAACCCCCAAGCCCCAGCTAGAGCCCAGAACACAGCACCCAGCACCAGTGCCCCCCTAAGCCTGTCACCAGCCCACCAGCAGCCCCACCACCAGGTCCACCCCCCCAGCCACCACCACACCCAAGCAGCAGCCCCCAGCCAGGTACCCCCAGCCCCCCACCCGCCCCCCCAGCCAAGAGTCCCCCCCCCGCCCAGCCAGCCCCAATACTCCCCCACTCCCACACCCAGACCCCCCCCCAGATCCACCTCAGCCTACCACCCCAGCCAACCCCCCAGCCCAACAGCCCCAGCCCCCAGCCCACACCAGCCTCAGCAGCCCAGCACCCCCCAACCCCCAGCAAGAGCCCCCCCCCTACAGCCCCAACAGCCCCAGTCACCCCTCCACAGGTTCCCCAGCAGGCCAGCCATCAAAACCCAGCAGACCAGCAGCAGCCCAGTCCCGCCAGAGCCCCTAGACCCCCCTAGGGGCTCCTCAGCCACCCCCCAGAGCCCCCCCCCACCCCAGCACCCTCCCCAGCCACCCAAGGCCCACCCGCCGCAGCCCCAGCAAGCCCCCCGCAGCGCCCCAGCTCAGCAGGTACCCCCATCCCCCAGATAGGCACAGACGACTCTACCCCCCTTCCCCACTCCTCACCACCACCACCTCCAGCAGGTACCCAGAGCACCCACCCCCCTGCAGACCAAGGTCGCCCATAGCAGAAGGAGCAACAGGCCTCACACAGCCCACACTCAAGCGCAGTCACCTCAAGCCTGCCCTCAGACCAGCCGCCTCAACCACGACAGAACCTGCCCCCCACCCCCCCAAGCCCCCAGTTGAACCCACCCCCTCCCCTAGGTCAGAACCAAGCTAGCCCAAGAGAGACCCCCCCACTCACTCCCCCTCTGACCACACCCCCCCCCCCCCAAATAAGCCCCCAGCAGCCCCCCCTTAGGCCCAGGTCCCCTCCTCAGATCCCCCCCCCCCTCCCAAAGGCCCCATACCCACCCCAGCCCTCCCCAACCCACAGGACCTACTAGCCCTCCGCCCAGAGACACACCTAGCACACTGCAGGCACAACCCAGCCCAGGCACAGAACCCAGCATCCCAGTCCAGCACGACTCAGCCCAGGTATCCCAGGGCAGCAGCCCAGCAGCAGGTCCCACTCCCAGGTTCCAGGTATAAGCAGGCATCAGCTGCAGCCAGCCCTTCACCAGGCAGGCAGCCAACCAGCCAGCCCAGCACCCACCAGCCAGCCAGCCCCCCCCACCCCCCCCACAGGTCTCCCGCAGCCTCCAGGCCAGCACAGCAGCCACAGCCCAGCCACCAGCAGCAGCTAGCCAGCAGCAGCACCCAGCCCAGCCCACACCCAGCATACAAGCAGCCAGTCACAGCCCCCCAGGCCAGCAGCCCCAGAGCCCCCCAAGAGACAGCCAGCCAGCAGCAGCCAGCCAAGCCCCCCAGCAGCCCCAGCAAAGTCAGCCACCAGGTCAGCAGCAGGTTCAAAAGCCAGTCTCCACCAGCCCAGACAGCCCCCCAGGTCCATCCCCCAGTCAGCCCCCAGCAGCCCTGACCAGCCCAAGCAGCCAGCCCCCCCCCCAGCCCCAGCAGCCAGGTCACCCAGAGCAGGCAGCCCAGTCACCAGGGGGGAGCTCAGGCCGCAGGCAGCCCCAGCACAGTCCAGTCCCAGCCCAGCCCAAGCAGCAGGCAGCTGCCCAGCCCACACCCCCCACAAGCCACCTCAGCAGCAGCCAGCACCAGCCCTACGCAGCCCAGGTACAGCAGGTCAGCCTCACCAGCACAGCTCATCCCACAGGCCCAGCCCCCCCCAAGACAGGCACAGCTCAGCAAGCCCCAGCAGAGCCAGCAGCCAGCCCCAGCACCCCCAAGGCCAGCCCACATCTCGCAGCAGCACTGCTGCAGCAGACCCCCAGGTACCAGAAGTCCCAGCCCCCAGCCCAGGGACACCAGCAGGTCCACCAGAAGGTCCAGGTACAGCCCAGCAGCTCAGCAGCAGTCAGCCCAGCCCAGACGATACATGACCCCAGCAGCCCCAAGGTCCCCTGGACAGTCAGTACAGACATCCCCCCCACGCTCCCAGACAGGCTAGCCCCAGCAGCCAGCCCACCCGCCCAGCTCCCCCCACCACAAGCCAGACAGCAACCCCAACCCCAACCCTGGATCCCCCCAAGTCACCCAGCAGCAGCAGCCACCGGTAGCCAGCCCAGCACCAGCTGGCCAACTAGACAGCAGCAGGACCAGCCAGCCCCAGCCATATCACAGCAGCCCCCAGGTCACTCCATTCCCAGCAGCAGCCACCCCACTCACCAGCACGCCCCAAAGCCACAGGTATCAGCAGTCAGCCCCCAGCAGCATGCCAGCAGCAGCCCCCAGCCCCCAAGCTCAGGCACTCAACCACCCCACAGGTCCCAGTCCAGCAAGCTCCCAGAATGCAGCAGCAGGCTCCACCAGAGGTGAGCTCAGGCCATCCAGAAGCAGCCCCCCCAGCAGCCCCCAATGAGCAGACCAGCAGCATCAGCAGGTCAGTCCTCCAGCCCAACATCCAGCCCCAGACAGCAGCCAGCAGTTCTGCACAGCCAGGCATACCCACACAGGTCCCTCAGGTCCAGCAGGTTCACCCCACCCCTCACCCAGGTAGGTCCACTCCCCCCCAGAGCACAGCAGCCAGGTCACTCAGTCCACAGCCCCAGCACCACTGCAGCCCCCCCCATGCCCCAGGTCCAGACTCCCCACGACCCAGGCCCCCCCCCAGACCTTCACACTGCCGCTCAGCCCACCATACAGGTCAGCCAGGCCAGCAACGCGTCAGAACACACAGCAGCACTAGAGCACAGCCAGGCACCCCAGGTCCAGCCAGGTCAGCACACCCCCCAGGCAGCACACCCCCCAGTACCCAGCCAGCAGTCAGTAGCACCAAGAGACACAGGCCCAGCAGCAGACCCAGGCCACCCCCTCAGCCCCAACACAGCTGCTCACCCTCCAGGCCTCAGCCAGTCAGACCCAGCAGTCCTTAGCTCAAGCAGACCCAGCTCCCAGCCAGCACCACAGTCCCAGCATCAGGTCACCCACCAGCAGCAGCCCATCCCCAGCCAGCCCAGCAGCAGGTCACAGGCACAGCCCCCACCCCCCCCCCCAAGCAGCCACCCCCAGGTACACCACCCCAGCCCCCAACACCAGCCACGCAGAAGACAGACAGCAGCCACCCAGCAGCCCACACAGGTCAGCCCAGTCTGCCACACAGCAGCAACAGAAGCAAAAGACAGGGCCCCCAGGCCACATGGTCCCCAGCACCAGAACCAGGTCCCGCACAACAGCCCCCAGCAGCCTCACTCAGCAAGCCCAGCAGCCCCAGCAGCACACCCCCCCAGGTCAGCAGCCCAGCAGGTAGCCAGCCAAGGCAGCACCCCCCCGCCAACCAGTCATCCCCCCAGCAGCCCTCCCCCAGGCAGGCAAGGTCAGCACAGCAGACCAGTGCAGCCAGCCAGCCAGCAGGCCAGCAGGCCAGCCACAGCAGAACCAGCCAGCCCAAAGCAGCAGCAGGTGGCCACCAGGCCAGACCAGCAAGACAGGTCAGCCCCAGCAGCCCCCAGCCACCACAGCCCCAGCTAGCAGGCCAGACAGGCAGAAGCAGGTCCCCCACCCAGAACTCAGCAAGCAGCCCAGCCCCCCAGCCCAGGTCACCAGCAGCAGCAGGCACAGGCACAGCCCCCCCCACAGCTAACAGCAGTAGTCCCAGCATCCACCCCAGGCCAGCCCGCACAGCCACAGGTCAGCCAACCAGCAGGTACAGCAGGTTCAGCCTCGACCCCCAGGTCCCCATAGCCCAGCCCCCAGAAGCAGCCACAAGCAGCCAGCAGCCACCCCCCAGCCCCAGGCACCACCAGCGACCCAGGTTCACAGCCAGGCAGCAGCAGCACGCAGCCAGCACAGTCCCCACCCAGGCCCCCCCAGCCAGCCACACAGCCACAGCCTCACCCAGACCCGCAGAGCGCTAAGCTCCCCCAGCAGTCAGCAGCCTACCAGCCCCCAACCAGCCAGCAGGTGCCAGCTGGTCCAGCCCAGCCCAGGTCCAGCAGCCACTCCCCAGCAGCAGAGCCACAGTCAGCCACCAGGCCCAGCCCAGGGCCAGCCAGCAGACCCTCCAGCCCCCAGCAGCCCATAGCTCCCAACCACAGGAGCCCAGGTCCTCGCCAGCCCAGGCAGCACAGACCCAACGGACAGCAGCCGCCAAGCAACCCCCAGGTCAGACAGAAACACCCACGACAGACCACAGCAGCACACCAGCACAGCAGCCCAGCCAGCAGCCCAGCAGCAGCAGCACAGTCAGCAGCCAGTCTCACAGCCAGGTCACATGCCTGGTCAGGTTACCCACCACAACCCCCCAGCGCCAGCCACAAGACCCAATACCAGCCCCAGCCCCAGCCAGCCCAGCCCAGCAGCAGCCAGCAGTGTCCAGCCCCCCCAGCAGACCCCAGCAGCAGAAGCAGCCCAGAGGTCCCAGACAACCCCACCCCACAAAAGCCAGCCCACAACCACCACCCCCCAGCCGCAGCACCCCCCACCAGCAGCCACCCAGCCCAGCACATACCACACCCTCCAGCCACAGCACCACCGCAGCACCCCCCAACCACCACAGCCACCAGCAGCACAGCCCACCCACCACCACAGCAGCCACAGCCAGCACTCACAGAAAGCCCACCACAGCCACACCACCCACCACACCAGCCGCACAAGACCACCACAGCCCACCCCCAAGCACAACAGCACCAGCCCCCACTCCAGCAGCAGCAAAACACCACACACAGCCACCCAACCACAGCCAGAACAGCTCACGGGCCACCGCCCACAGCACACCAGCCCAGCACCCTCCCAGGCCAGCCACCACCACCCAAAACAACCCAGCAGCCCCACCAGCCCAGCGGGCCAGCACCACACCAGCACAGCCCCATACCCCCCCCACCAGCCCACACCAGCACACATTCACGCCAACAACACCATCCAAGCCCAGCAGCCCACACCATCCCCCACAACCCACCCCATACCAACCACAGCCAAGCCAGCCCCCCACAGCCAGCCCACAGCAGCATCAGCACCACCAGCCCGCCAGCCCCCCCCCCCCACAGCACACAGCCCACCAGCCCCACCACCCACACCCAGCCACAGCAGACACACAGCCCCAGCACCACCCACCCAAACCCCCAAAGCCACCCCCACCCTCCCCAGCCCCAAGCACACCACCACCCCACAGCCACCGCCACAGCACAGAGCCACCCCCACCCCACAGCACACCCCCCAGCCCACCCCAACAACCCACCAGCAACCCACCCCCCAACCCCACCACAGCACCACCCAAGCACAGCCACCAACCACAGCCCAGCAAAAGCACAGAAACCCCAGTCACCAGCCCCAACCACCCACCCCAACCACCAGCCAACCCCAGCCACACCAGCACATCCCCCACCAGTCAGCCCAGGTAAACCAGACACCCACCCACATCTCAGCCCCAGCAGCCCCCAGTAAAGCCAACCCCCACCCAGCAAGGCCCAGCAACCCCCAGCAGCCCACCGCCAGCACCCCCCACAGCCCCACTCACCCACCCGGGACCACACCCCCACCCAGCCCAGCAGCCACCAGCACAAAACAGCCCAGCACAACCCAGACGCCCCACCCCCCCCCCCCCCCACAGCCCCAGACCGCAACTCCCACACCCAGCCCACCCCCCCCACCCACCCCCA
>JAIWJD010000007.1:371184-393905 GCA_022818045.1 Neotoxoptera formosana | reverse complement strand
AGGGAAGGGGGGATGGATGGGGGAGGGGAGGATGGGAGATGAGAGGAGGGGAAGGAGAGAGAGGAGACGGGAGAGAACGGAGGATAGAAGAGAGAGGATTGGAGAGAGAAGGAGAAGAGGAGTGAAAAGAGAGATGGCGAGAGAAGGGAGATGGGGAGGGGGAAGGGGAAGGAGGGGGGGGAGGAGAGAGGAGAGAGGGGAGACACTGGGAGAGGGCAGAGATGTGGGGAGGGGCGGAAGAGAAGAGACGAGGCTGGATGGGGAGATGGAGGATATAGAGGAGAGAGAAAAGGATAGAAGAGAGAGAGGGTGGACGAGATGGGGGGAGAGAAGAGAAGAGAGAACGCGGGAGGGGGGGGGAGAATGGAGGAGATGGGGGGAGGGAGGAGGAGGGGGAGAGAGAGGGGGAGAAGAGAGGGGAGATGGGATGGAGGGAGAGAGGGGAGGGAGGGAGGATGGGGGGGGAGGGGAGAGATGGAGATGAGAGGCATGAGGGGAGGGATAGGAAGGAGGGACTAGGGAGGAGAGGGAGGAGAGGATGAGGGAGAGAGGAGAGATAGGAGGGAGCGAAGGAGAGAGGATGGAGGATGAAGGAGGAGAAGGGGAGGAGTGCGATGAGGAGGACGGAGGAGGAGGGGGGATGAGGAGAGCGGGGAGAGGGGAGATAGTGGGGAGGAGAGGGGGAATGGAGGGATGGGGGATAGGGAGAGGAGGGAGGAAGGAGAGGGAGAGGGAGAGGAGGAGGGAGGAGGGAGGGATGAGGAAGAGAGGGGAGAAGGGATGGGGAGGAGAGGAGCAGAGGGGGGATGGAGAGAGGGATGGATGGGGTGAGGGTGGGGGGAAAAGGATGGAGAGGGGAGAGAGAAGGAGGAGAGGAGGAGGGAGAGGTGAGGGGGAGGAGAGGATGAGAGGGGAAGGGGGGTGGGGAGGAGAGGGGAGGAAAGAGGTGGAAGGGGGGAGAGTGAAGGAGGAAAAGGGGGGAGAGGTGGGAGGAGGAAAGGGGAATGAGAGGAAGGGAATGAGATGAAGGAAGATGACTGGGGAGCGGGAGAGGACCGGGAAGAATGGGGAGAGAGGTGAGGGGGAGAAGAGCGAAGAGGCGGAAAGGGGAGGGAGGGATGAGGAGGAGACGGGAGGATGGAGGGGGGGAGGGGGAGGGAGAAGATGGTGAATGGAATAAGGGGGAGGGAATGATAGGGGAATGGGAGAGGATGGAGGAAGAGAGAGAAGGGGGATGGGAGGAAGAAGCGGAAAGGGAAGGGAGGATGGAAAGGGGGGGAGAAAGAGGAAGGGGAGGGGTGGAGGCTGAGGCGGGGACAATGGGTATAGAGAAGAGGGGAGAAAGGGGGGGGGGAGAGGAAAGGAGGAGACGGGGAAGGATGAATGAAAAGGGGGGGAAATACATAAGAGAGAAGATGGCGGAGAGGGAGCGAGAGGGGCGGGGGGGAGAGAGAAGAGATGTGAATGAGGGGGGAAGGAGGAGGGGGGGAGGGGGAGGAGCGGGGGAGGGGGGGGAAGGAGGGGGGGGAGGAGGGGGGGGAGGGGAGGGAGAGAGGGGGAGGGGGAAAAGAGGGAGGAAGGCGGGGGGGATGGAGGGAGGGGAGGGGGGGGGGGGGAGAGAGGAGAGGGGAGGGAGGGGGGGAGGATGGGAAGGGAGGAGGGGGGGAGGGGGAGGGGGGGGGGAAGGGGGAAAGAGGGAGAGGGGAGAGGACGGGAGGGGGAAGGGAGGGGTGAAGAGAGGAGAGGGAGGGGGGGGGGAAAGGGGGGGGAGGGAGAGGGGGGGGAGGGGGGGGTAAAAAAAGGAAAAAAAAAAGAAGAAAAAAATGAAAAATTGAAAAAAAAAAAGAGAAAAAAGAAAAAAGAAGAAAAAAAAAAGGGAAAATTTTAAAGAAAAAAAAAAAATTTTGAGAAAAAAAAGAAGGAAAAGAATGAAAAAAAAAGAGAAAAAAACAAAAGGAAAAAAAAGGAAAAAAACGGGGAATGAAGAAAAGAAAAAAGAAAAAGGGAGAAAAAAAAGGGGGGAAAAAAAAAAGAAAAAAAAGGAAAAAAAAGGAAAAAATAAAAAGGGAAAATTGAAGAAGAATCAGGGGAAAAGAGAAAAAAATCGGGAAAAAAAAAAAGAGAAAGGCTAAAAAAAAGAAAAAAAAATCAAAAAGAAAAAAAAAAAAAAAAAATGAAAAAAGAGAAAAGAAAAGAGAATAAAAAAGGGAATGGAAAAAAAGTCTGAAAAATTGAGAAAAAAAAAGAAAAGAAAGGGGAAAGAAAAGAAAAAAGAGAAAAAAAAAGAAAAACTGAAAAAAGAGAAGAGGGAAAGAAAAAAAAAAAGATGAGAAAAAAAAAAAGAAGAAAAAAAAAAACGACGAGAGTACCGAGGGAGAGAGAGAGGGGAGGAGGGATGAGGGTGAGGAGAGGAGAGAGAGGAGGAGAGGAAGACTGGACGGATTGGAGATTGAGGAGGGGGGCAGAGGGGGAAGGATGGGAGAGAAGGGGAGGGGGAGGCGAGATTGGAGAGGGGAAAGAGGGGGGGGAGGGGGGGAGATGATTTCGTTGATTCGAAGAGGATTGGGGGGAGCTGAGAGAGCATGAGAGAGGAAGGAGAGAGGTTTGAGAGGGGTGATTGTGAGAGGAGAATTTTTGGAGAGCAGAGAGAGATGCATTGAGGAGGAGGCGGGATGGGAGATGGAGAGAGGGATGAGGAAGAGGGCGAGACTTAGGAGATTTTGATAGATGGGAGACTGCAGACGGGGGGGAGATATTTGGAAGAGAGGAGGTTATATGAATTTCGGGCAAGAAGGGGAGGAATAGGGAGAGGGGGAGGGAGGCGAGGATGATTGTGGATTTGAAGAGGAGAGAGGCAGAGATGCGGGAGAGAGGAGAGAGGGATGGGGAGAGAGAGGCGAGGCGAGACGGAGGGGGGAGGGGATAGAGAAGGATGTGAGAGGGTGAGGGGAGGAGACTATTTTAGAGAGGAGGGAGGGATTTGGCGAGAGGGAGGGAGATTGCGGAGAGGAGAGAGATGATGGAGAGATGAGGGAGGGGACAGAGAGGGAGAGGGAATGAACTTTTGGATGGAGGAGAGAAGCGAGGAAGAACATCGGATGGAGGGGGGGTAGAGAGGATTGGGAGGGAAGAGGAGGGGGGAAGACGGAGAGATGGGAGGAGGGCCGGAAGGGCGATAGATTGAGAGAGAGGAGGGATCTGAGCGAGGAGAGAGAGGCAGAAGAGAGAGAGGGATGAGTATTGATAGAGATGATTGAGAGAAGAGAGAGTCCGAGGAGGCGGGCGATGAGGGACGAGAGATGGCGAGAGATTTGGAGAGGGGAGAGACGGAGGGAGGTATGGAGAGAGAGGATTGGGATGAGGATTGGAGGACGATGCGGGGAGGAGGGAGGAGGATGGGGAGCGATTGGGCAGGGAGATTATGAGAGCGAGGATGGAGGGGATGGGGGAGGAGATTCGATTTGCAGAGAAGGATAGAGCGGGTGGGAAGATTGGCGGGAGGGGGGGGGAGGCGGGAGATGAAGCGGAGGGAGGAGAGAGGGGCTGAGGGGCGAGGAAGAAGGGCGGACTTGAGGACGAGGGGATGGAGGGGTTTTGGATTGAGATGATAGGGAGGAGGAAGGGAGGCGGGAAGGAGAGGGGAGGACGGGGTGGAGAGGGGAAAGAGAGGAGGAAGGAAGGAAGAAGGCATGGGAGACGGCTGAGGAAGAGGGGAGAGTGGCGGGCATTGAGAGATTGGAGAGAGGATAGATAGAGGAGGGGAGAGGAGGGGGGGCTCGGACGGGCGGGGATGAGAGAGGGAGGAGGAGATTGGGCAGAGGGAGGGAGATAGAGGTGCGGATAGGAGGAGAGAACGAGGAAAGGGGGACCGGAGGGAATTTGTGAGAAGGGACAGAGAGATTGGGAGGGAGATGGGGGGATATGGGAGAGGGCGAGGAGGGAGAGCGAGAGACAGGCGAGGAGAATTTGGGGAGAGGGGAGGGAAGGAGAGATTGATGCGGAGGGGATGGAGGGATAGCGAGGATTGGGAGAGGGAGAAGGAGGAAGGAGAGAGGGGGGAGGGGGGAGGAAGATTTGGAGAGGAGCGAGGAGAAGGAGATTGGGGGATGAGGAGAGGGAGGGAGGGGAGGGATGGGAAGGGAGAGAGAAGGAGGGGAGATGGGGAGAGTGGAGGGAGATCTTGGAGGGGGAGGAATCTGATTGGAGAGAGAGATGCGATTGATAGGAGAGATTTGAGGGGAGAGGCGAGAGAGAGCGATGACAGGAGGAGACGAGGATGGTGAATTGGGAGGGGGATTTGAGGGAGGGAATGAGGGGGAGGGGGAGAGGCAGAGGAGAGAGGGGGAGAGAGCGAGAGAGGGCTGAGAGAGGGGAGAGGGATTTGGAGGGGGATTTCGAGGGAGGCACTGAGGACCGAGAGGGAGGGAAGGGCGATGGAGATGAGAGGGATGAGAGGGGAGAGCTGGGTATGATCTTGCGAAGGGCGGATTGAGAGGGGACGATTGGAGAAGGAGCGGATTGGGGATTTGAGATGGATTAGAGGAGGAGGGAGAGGAGGGATTGATTGGATTTGGGATGGGAGGGGGGGATTTGAGGTAGGATTATGCGGGCGGGGAAGAGGGGGATGAACGGGGGGGGATTTGGGATGATGACAGATGGGGGGGCGGCGGAGGATGAGGATTTGAGGAGGGCACGAGGACGACGGGGGGGAGGGCAGAGGCACGGGAGGGACGAGACGGGGAGAGGCAGAGGGTGGGGCGAGATTTTGGAGGATTGAGAGAAGCGTGGCGGGACACAGGAGAAGATATGACAAATCCTGAGAGATGGGAGGAGAGGGGAGAGGGGAGAGGGATTGGAGACAGAGATTTGAGAGGGGGACGGGGAGGGGAGAGAAGGAAGGGAGAGGAAGAATTGAGGGAGGGGGAGGAGGGGGAGGAGCTGGGGGGGGATGCGCGGGATTGCAGGACGAGGAGAGAGGATGGCGGGGAAAGGAGAGGAGAGAGGGGGAGGATTATGATCGGAGCATTGAGGATGGAGACGGATGGGGGCATGCGAGATGGAGAGGGAGGGGATTTGGGGGGGGGATTGACTCGGAGGCTTTGGAGAGAGCAGAGAGGGAGGGAAGGGACGAGAGAGAGGGAGGAGGATTGGGAGAGGGGAGGACGTAGAATTGGAGGCGGAGGAGGAGCATTGCTGAAGAACGGGGAGGAGAGGGAGGGAAGGAGGATTGGATGGATGACGCAAGGGTAGAGGAACGGGGAGAGGCGAGATTGAGGAGGGGAGGGACGAGGAGCGAGGGAGGATTTAGGATGGGAGGTGGAGAGATTGAGTGAGAGCGGTGGAGAGAGAGAGGAGCAGGAGAGAAATGAGGGGGGGGGCGGAGGATGGGAGAAGGGGGAGGGGGCGATTGAGGGAGAGAGCAAGAGGGACGGAGCAGAGAGAAGGAGATCAGGAGGGGATGGAATGATGAGATCAGGTGAGCGACGACGAGAAGGAACGGATTGAAGGAGAGGAGACGAGAGAGGGAGGGAGGATGAGAGCTGGGGGATGAGAGGAGAGATGGAGAGAGAGATTGCGGGGTAGGGGGATTCGGAGGGGAGGGGATTGGGGACACGGACGAGAGTTGGAGAGGGGGATTAGGAGATGATGGATGGAGGGAAGGGACAGGGAGAGAGAGAGAGAGGGAGATGATCTGGAGGGGGAGGAGATTGGGGGAAGGGAAGAGGAGGATTGAGATTGAGAGGAGGGGGGATGAGAGAGGGGCGATGAGAGAGGAGAGGAGGAGAGAGATGGAAGGGATGGGATGGAGAGAGGAGACGAGAGAGAGATGGGAGGGAGGGGATTGAGAGAGGAGATTGATTCTGAGGGGGAAGAGGGAGGCAGGGGCAAGAGATAGGAGGGGAGAGGATTGGAGACGGGAGGGGGAGGAGGGGAGGCATTTAGGGGAATTGAGAGGCAGGAAGAAGATTGCCATAGGGACGGGAGATTGAGAGAGGACGAGATGGGGGGGGGCTTTGATACAGGAGATGACTCGAGGGAGGGATGGAGGGGACGATTGCATTGATGGATGGGATTTTGGAGCTAGGGAGAGAGGGGCGGGAAGGAGGAATATTGATTGATAGAGACGGGCACGAGGCAAGAGAGCTGAGGGGGAGGAGGGGAGCGATAGGGATGGGGGGGGGAAGAGGGGGGGAGATGAGACGGGGGGAGGGGGGGATGAGGGGCTAGACGCATGAGCATGGGAGGGAGGGATGGAGGAGAAGGATTGGCGATGATTGGGAGAGAGAGAGATAAGAGAGGAGAGATCTTGAGAAGGAGAGGAGATAGGAGGAATTTGATTGAGAGGGCGGGCCGAGGAGGAGGAGGGGAGGGGGTGGGATGAGGAGAGATTGAGGAGAGAGAGAGAGGGCGCAGAGATTTGAGATTGAATTGGGATGAGGAGGCACGAGGATTTGGGAGATGGGAGGGAGAGATGAGAGGGGAAAGGAAGGGGGAATTCACGATTTGCGGGAGATGCGAGAGATCGGGGATTGGATGACGGAGGGAGAGGGGGGGAGGATTTGGGGGAAGCGCGCGAGGAGGAGCCTCCGCCATTGGGAGTGTGGAGATTTGATTTAGAGAGATGGGAGTTGGAGAGGGGAGAGGGGAGGATTGAGGCGAGAGAGGATTTGCGAGAAGAGGAATTTAGGATGAAGGAGAGCGAGAGGTGAGGAGGAGGCGGGGGGGAGCAGGGAGAGATGGAGAGGAAGAGGATGAAAGAGAGAGGGGCGGTGGAGATGCGGTGAATGAGGGATTTGAGGAATGGGAAGGAGAGATGGAGATTGAGGATGACGATTTGGGGGGGATTTTGAGGAGACTTGGGATGCGGAGGAACGAGGAGGAGGGAGGAGGAATTTGAGCTGAGAAAGAGGAGAGAAGGGATTGGGGGAGGGAGAAGGGGAGGAGGGATTGGGATTGAGGAGCGAGAGATTGAGTAGGGGCGATTGCGGCATTATTTTGGATTGTGTGCAAAGATTTGGCATTGGGGCGAGGGATTTTTTGAGGGATGCGACGGGGAGGGGATTGAGGGGAGGATGGGGGGGGAGCAGAGAAGAGGAGGGGAGAGAGGGATGGGGAGAGCGGAGAGGGGGGGGATGGGGGAGAGAGGGGAGGATTGCGAGGGAGAGATGGCACACACACAGGGACGAGGGATTGAGGGAGAGAAGGACGGGATGCCGAGCGGGCGAGAGTGGAGAGATTTTGAGAGGGATGAACCATAACAATAACCGCGAGGAGAAGGGGAGGAGCACGGGGAGGGGGTCAAGGATTTGGGATTGCACGGACGGGAGGGAGGAGGGAAAGGAGATTTGGGAGACGGGATGGAGCAGGCGCGAAGGGAGGGATTGTGGGGTACGTATGGCGGGGGACAAGCGGGGAGGCAGAGGGATGAGAGATGGATGAGAGGGAGGAAGAGACAGCGATTTTCGGAGCATGACATCTTGGGAGAGGGGGGGGGGGAGAGCCGGAGGAGGTGGGGGGGAGAGGACGGAGGAATGATCTGAGGGGGACGGAGAATGGGGGGGATTGAGGATTGGAGAGAGGGAGGGGAGAGAGGGACTTGAGGGATACGAGGGAGGGAGAGGATAGGGGAGAGAGAGAGAGGGAGGGAGAACGCCGAGGGGAGGATCGGAGGAGAGGGAGGGGAGGCGAGGAGAGAGCTGCATTCTTGAGATGGGAAGGCAGAATGGATTGACGAAGAGATGAGAGGAGGAGGGAGAGGGGAGATATAGGCGCAGGAGAGACAAGATTTGACACTGGGGGTGGCGGATTGGATTTGGGAGGGGATGGGGGAGATGGAAGCAGAGAGGGAGCAGAGGGGAGGGGATGATTTCACATCACCCAACCCCACAACCAACCCAAGATTTGGAGGGAGACGAGACGGAGGAATTTTGGACAGTGGTGGATTGAGGAGATAGAGAGAGGGGATTGGAGGGAGCGGGGAGGAGAGGGGGGAATGGCGGAAATGGGGAGGGAGGCAGGATTGAGAGGGGAAGGGCTTGGACGGGGGATGGAGGGATTGAGCGAGGGGATAGGAGCGGGATGGAGAGATGGGAGATTTGAGAGATTTGGGAAGAGAAGCGCATTGAGGAAAGACGAGGGAGAGAGAGATAGACGGGAGAGGCACACAGGAGGCGGGGGGGCAGTAGAGGGAAGAGGGAGATGAGCGAGCTTGAGGTGAAGCATGGATGAGGGAGAGATGAGCAGGGACTTTGGCTTGCTGGATATTTGAGAATTTGGATTGATTGGATGGGACCGAGAGGAGAGGAGAGGACGTCGGGGGGAGAGGGGAGAGAGACGAGGGAGGAGATTGAGTAGGGGGAGAAGAGGGATTGGAGGGATTGGCAGAGGAGGAGGGGATTAGTGCAGGGAGGGGAATGATTGGGGAGGAGATTGAGGAGGATAGAGGGAGAGCGGGATTTCGGCTTGATTGATTGAGAGGGAGAAAGGACGACGGGAGGAGGAGAGGGGGGGGAGGATGAGAGAGCTTGATTTAACGAGATTTGGGAGACGATGGAGCGAGGATTAGGAATATGAGGAGAGGAGGATTCGATACCGGAGGAGCTTGGGTACGGGGACGAGAGATTTGGGAGGGGGATGGAGCGATCGGGGGAGGGGGGGGAGGATTTGGGACATTTGGAGGAGGATGCGATGAGGATGATGGGGATAGAGCGGGAGATTGGGAAGAGGGAAGGACATGAATTGTGGAAGAGGGAAAGAGAGGACTGGGAATGAAGGACGAGAGATGAGGGAGAGAGGGAGGAGGGAAGAAGGCGAAGGGGACGGAGGAGGAGAGGGAGGAGTGGGAGATTCAGGGAAAGGAGAGGGGGAGAAGATTGATAATCATTCCCAAAAAACAACCCAACACAAAGCGAGGCGGAGGGACGAAGAGAGGAGGAGGAGGCGGATGGGGGATTGGAGACGATGAGACGGAGGAGAGGACGGAGGAGGGAAGGAGGGATGGGGGGGGATGGAGGCATGGGAGAGTAGGAGGGGATTGCATGAGGGAGAGAGATGGGAAGGGGAGGGTAGGGGGAAATTGCGGAGGATTTGTTTTGGAGGAATTGAATGCGGGGGAGGAAGGGGAGATGGGGGGACGATACAGTAGAGTTGACAAGAGAATTGAGAAGGGAGGAGAGCAGAGAGGGGAGTGGGGAGAGAGGAGGGAGGGGAGGAGACGCTTTGAGGGGATGTAGGATGGGGTAGGGGGAGGATGGAGGTGAGGGATAGGGGGGGGGGGATTGGCATTGAGAGGGATGGAGAGGGAGAGAGACTATTGGAGGATGATTGGCACGAGACGACAGGCTGCAGGAGAGGTTGGGAAGGAGGGGAGAAGAAGGGGAGGAGGAGGAAGAGGGATGGGAGGAGGGAGAGAGGGGAGGAGAGATTGGGAGGGAGGAGGAGAGGGGAGGGATTGGAGGGGAGGAGAGAAGATGAGGATGAGGAGGGGACGGGAGGGAGGAGGGGGAGGGAATTTGGGAGATTGGGGGGAGTATTTGAGGGGAGGGCAGGGGAGAGGATTGAACTTTTGGGAGAGGGAGCAGGGGATTGGAAGGAGGAGACGGAGAGGGAGACGAGGAGGGGGGGAGAGGAGGAGAGTAGATGGAGGGGAAGCAGCATTTGGAGGAGTGAGGGAGGGGATTTTGAGGAGGAGATGAAGGGGGGGAGGGAGGGGCAGATGGGAAGATGAAGGAGGGGAGGATTTGGGACGAGGATTAGGGAGAGGGAAGAGAGGGCACGGAGAGAGAGAGGAGGAGAAGGAAGGGAGGGATAGAGGCAAGATTTGGAAAGGGATTGATGAGATGGATGACGGAGAGGGAGGGGATTGGAAATGATTTGAGGAGGCAGGGAGAGGCAGAGGGGGATGAGGGGGAGGAGGAGGGGATGAGGATGAGACGGAGGATGCAGGGGGCTTGAGCACAGAGGCGACGATTTGAGGGAGCGGACTTTTGGAGACATTAGGGAGATTTTGAGAGCAGATTGCCAACAGAGGACGGGGAGGGGGGGGGAGGAGGACAGGGAAGAGGAGAGCAGAGAGGAGCGGAGGGGGACAGGATTAGAGGAGAGAGGGGGGAGATTGGCATTGAGCATGGAGAGGGGAGAGAGAAGGAGGAGGAGGAGAGAAAGGAGAGAGGACGGAGATTGAGACGGGACGATGTGCGGAGGAGCTTGATGGAGAGAGCAGAGGGGAGGGGAAAGGGTTAGATAGAGGGGGGAAGGAGGGGGGGTGATACGCATGAAGGAGAGATTGGGGATGGAGGGGGAGGGAGGGAGAAGGGAGGATTTGGGGAGGGGAGGAGGAGGGGGGGGGCAGGGATGTGATGGAGGAATGGGGAGCGAGAGAGATGGAGAAGCACAGGAGGAGCTTGGAGAGGGAGGACGGAGATTTGGAGAGGGAGGGGGGGACGAGACAGGACGAAGAGTGATTGGGAGAGGGGGGATTGGAGAGATGAGAGAGGGTGATTGCGGCAGAGAGATTGGGAGAGGGATTGAGGGAGGAGGGGATGGTGGAGGGAGAGTATTTGGGGATGACCGGAGAGGGGACTTGAGGATGAGGAGGATGGAGGAGAGCGGCTTTGCTTGATAGAAGAGAGATTTGGGGCGATTGATGGGCCATTGGCAGCGGGCGAGGCTTGATGCGATTTAGAGATTGGGGGGAGTAGCTATTGAGGATGATGGAGAGAGGATTGGGATTGGCAGGAGAGGACGAGAGAGGAGGGATGAGATAGAGGGGGGAGGAGGAATTGCGGGAGGGCGCGGAGAGGGAATTGAGAGCAAGGGAGGGGGAGAGGGGAGGAGAGAGGCTGGAAGGGGGGAGACGGATGAGGGAGAGGATTGATTGACGGAGAAGGAGATTCTGATGATTGGAGGAGGAGAGGCGGAGAAGGGGGGAGGGACTCGGCTGAGAGGATTGGAGGCATGAGTGGGAGAGGAGGGGGGGGAGGAGGGATGAGCGACGCGGGAGGAGGATGAGGGAAGGAGAGAGAGGACGATGGGGATTCTGATTGAGATGGGGGGAGTAGATGAGCAGAGCGGGCATGGGAAGAGGGGGTGACGATTGAGAGGAGGAATGGGAGGGGAGGGGATTGTGGACAGAGGATAGAGAGCACGAGAAGGGAGGCGATGAGGAGAGCAGAGGGGATGGATGAGGGCTGGGGGTGGGAGCGGGGAAGGGGAGAGGATCGATTGAGGGAAGGGAGGGGCGAGGAGGATGAGAATGAGGGACGGGGAGGGGGGCAGAGGGAGAGAACGAGGACTGATGATAAGGATTGGATTGGATTGATTGAGGAGGGGCGAGAGAAGAGAGGGCAGGATTGGAGGATTTAGAGATTGGATGACGCATTGATTTTGGGATTTGATTAGAAGAGAGAGGCATCGAATTAGGGAGATTGGAGGAAGGAGGGGGGAGGGGAGGAGAATTGTGATGAGGGAGGATTTGGAGAAGGGAGGTGGAGAGGATTTCGGGGGCAGATTAAAGAGGGGAGAGAGCGTGAGAGCAAGGAGGGAGGGGATGGAATGGAGAGGGAGGAGGAGGGAGAGATTGGACACTTGAGGGGAGAGGGGTGAGGGGAGAGAGACGCGAAGGGGGAGAGATGAGGGGAGAGGAGGCAAGGAGCACCGAGAGGAGAGGGGAGCACAGGAGGGCAGAGGAGGGATGAGGAAAGAGGGGAAAGAGGGAGGAGAGAGGGAGACGGAGAGAGGACTTAGCTGGGGATTGGGGGGAGGAGAGAGAGAGAGAGGGAGAGGAGGGGGAGGGAAAGATAGGATGGATTGAGAAGAGGAGGAGGGATTTGAGATGGGCCAGGAGAGATTGGGGAGGATGGGGGAGAGGATTGAGGGCTGATCTTGAGAGGCGAGAGAGATATGGAGAAGATACGAAGGATGGGAGCAGACGATGATTGGAGGAGATTGGGAGATTTGGAGGATTCGGAGAGAGGAGGAGAATGGATGTGGATTGGAGAGGAAGAGGAGATATGGAGAGGGGGGGATGGTGATTTCTGCGACCGATGAGAGGAGAGCGATTTGTGAGAGGAGGGAGAGATGAGCTGGAGGAGCGCGAAGATTAGAGAGAGAGGGATGGAGGGGAGCAGATTGGAGAGGACAGATGGAAGAGGAGGGGATTGAGGACGGGAGCTTGGGGAGAAGGGGAGAGAGGAGGGGGAGGCGATTAGGAGAGGACGGATTAGAGAGAGATTTCGAGGAGAGATTAGATTCACCACCTCTGGATCTTTGAGGGAGAAGATTGAGGCGGAGAATTGATGACTGAGAGGAGACGGGGAGGGCGAGATGGAAAGCGAGAGGAGCAGGGAGAGAGAAGGAGAGACGATGGGAGCACGAGAGATGAGGTCTTCTGAGAAGAGGCGAGGGGGACTTTTGAGGGACGATAGGAGTAGGGGGGAGGGGGGGGAGAATTAGGGGGGAGATTGAGGGGGACGGAAGGAGGGAGAGAGATTGGGAGAGAGAGGGATTGATTGGAGGATGGCGGAGATTTGGAGAGAGGATGAGATTGGAGGGAGGAGGGGGGAGGGAGGGGGGGGAGAGGAGGGGGGGAGATGAGGAGGGAGAGAGGCGATGATGAGCGGATGGGGGGAATGAGGAGACGAGGGGATGAGATTGAGGGCAGGATGATGGATGGGAGGGGGGAGAGGGAAGGATTGAGGCAGAGGGGAGGAGAGAGAGGGGGGATTTCGGCACGAGGGAGAGGAAGCGCCCGCGGGTACGCCCTGGATGGTGAGATTGAGAGGGAGAGGGAGGGGGAGAGAGGCGGAAGGCGGGGCGAATGGGAGGAAGGAGGAGGGATGAGAGGAGAGGAAGAAGGATTATCGGGGAGAGAAGATATGGCAAAGGGAGATTTTGAGATGGATGGGATTTGGGGAGAGAGAGGGTGTGATGGAGACGATTGGCAGGAGATGAGATTGGGGGGGGAGAGGGGTTTGGCCGAGAGGATTATAAACCACAGGAGGGAGGGTAGAGAGAGAGAGGTAAGGAATGGAGATTTGAGAGGAGAATTTCGAACGGGAGAGAGGGGATGCAAGGATGGAGGGGATGGAGACGAAAGGGGATTGGGAGCGAGAAGAGAGGATGAGAGGAGGCGGAGGAGGAGGAGGGCGGAGGATAAGGAGAGGAGGAGGCAGAGAAGAAAGCATTGAGATCTAGGGGGAAGGGGGAGAGGGGAGATTTCGATTTGAGAGGACGGGGAGAGAGAGATGAGGGATTTTAGCAGGCGGGCAGTAGAGAGAGAGAGAGAAGGATTTGGAGAGGATGGGACAGATGATGGAAGAGCAGGGACGAGATTGGGAGGGGCGAGGAGCTCACCGGAGAGGAGAGATGAGCAGATTGTATGAAGGGAGGAGGGAGAGATGAGACGCGAGTTGAGAGATTTGATGGAAGTAGGGGGATTGAGGGGGATGGATTTTGGGATTGAGGGGGGGGGAGAGGAGCTGAGGGATTGGATGGGAGAGAGGGGGGGGGATTGATTTGAGAGCATGAGGAGGAGAGGGGGAAGGAGAATGGACGATGGAGATGGGAATTAGACTTGGGAGGAGGATTGGGAGAGGCGAGAGAGATTTGGGGGAGGGGGAGATTGGGGAGGGGAGGGAGATTAGGGGAGGGAGAGGATGAGGCGAAGTAGGAGGAAATGACTTTGGAGAGGATGGGAGAGAGAGGATTTTAGGAGACAATTTGGGGGATGATGGGGGGAAGGAGAATTGTGATGGAGAGGGAGACGGATTGGAGAATTAGGAGAGGGGACGGAAGATGATTTGGCGAGATTGTGATTTAGGAGAGGGAGGGGGGCGGCTTGGAGGGCAGGGAATTTCGAGAGAGAGAGTTGTGCCGGAGGAGGGGGAGTATAGGGAGGGGGGGAATTGCAGGAAAGGATGGAGAGTGGGGAGGGGTGAAGAGAAGAGGAGGAGATTGAAGAGGAGAGAGATTGAGGGGGGATGGCGAGCTTGAGAGGCAGAGACGAGGGGGAGATTGGAGATGAGGGGGATGAGAGGATTTCGAACGGGATTGGGAGAGGAGAGAGGGGATAGGGAGAGGGGAGCACAACAGGGGTGAGGAGGACGAGGGAGGGAGGGAGAGAGAGACGAGGCAGGCGAGGGGGGGATGATATAAGAGGGAGCAGAGAGTGGAGATGAGATTGGAGATGACTGCGGGAGGGGAGAGGGAGGAGAGAATGGAGGATGATGGGATGCCTGGGAACGTGGGAGGATGTTGAGTAGGGCGGAGAGAGAGGAGGGAGACAGCAGGATGGACTGGGGGGGAGAGACGAAGAGGGAGGGGAATGAGGGGACGAGCGGAGGGGTGGGAAGGGGGTGGGAGGAGATGGCGAGGCAGCACACGAGGAGGATGAGATTGTGGATTGGAGGCATGGAAGGAGGAGGGAGGGGTATGGGAGAGAGGATTGGGGGGCATGGCAGATGCGCGGACACATTTCGAATGAAGAGAGAGCGAGGAGGGGATTGAGGATTGGGGAGAATGCAGGGAGGACGGAGGTGAGAGCGGAATGGAGCATGAGAGAGACAGCGAGAGGAAGACGAGGAGAGAGATGGGGGGATTAGGAGCAGCGCGGGAGAGGGGAGGATAGGCGTGAGAGGGAAGGGGCATGAAGAGATTAGAGAGGATCAGGAGGGGAGGGAGAGGGGATTTTGTAGGCAAGCCATGAGAGGGGCGGACTATTGGGAGAGAAGGGAGAGGTGATTGGGGGGGCGGAGGAGCATTGGGGATGGTGGGATTGGGCGAGGACGGACGAGGTGACGGGAGAGACGGGAGGGGAGGGATTGAGATTTGGATTGAGATGGATGGGAAACTTGGAGGATGGAGGAGACGGAGGGAGGAAAGGGGAGAGAGACAGGCGAGACGAGAAAGGGGGGGGACAATTTTTTTTTTAGAGAGGAGGAGGAGGAGAGAGAGGTGATTGAGAGATGGGAAAGCGACGGATTAGATTGAATAGAGGAGGCAGGAGAGGATTTGCAGGAGGGAGACGAAGAAGAGAATCGGGCGATTGAGAGAGGAGGAGAGGGGGGGAGAGGGATTCGGATGGCAGAGCGAGAGATAGATGGGAGAGAGGGGGAGGAAGAGGGAGAGCGAGGAGGAGGAGGCGGATGCATTTGCACATGGGAGAGAGGGATTAGGGAAGGGGGCAAGGCCAGGAGGCACAGAGTGGAGGAGGGAAGAGGGAGGGACTTCGAGGGGAGAGGGAACGGGGGGGGAGCAGGAGCCGATTTGAGATGGGAGATTAGAGGAGAGAGAGGCGAGAGGAGGGATTTGAGAGAGATTGCGGGGGAGGGATCGAGAGACGGAGAGGGGGCAGAGATTGGGAGGAGGGATTGAAGAGAAGGGAGGATTGGAGATGAGCGAGAGGAGAGAGAGGGGGAGGAGGGAAGGAGACTTTGAGGAGCAGATTGAATTGAGATTTGGGGGACGGGACGATTTAGGAGGGGAGGGGGTGGAAGAGAGATTTGGATGAGAGTATTTTGATGAGGGAAACAGAATGAGATGACCGGGAGAGATTGCGGGGGAGAGGGAGAGATTCGGGGGATTCGAATGAGAGAGGATTTGGAGCGAGGGGATTAGGGATGATGATTGGGGGAGCAGAAGGAATTGAGGATTAGGAGAGGGAGAGGAAGGATTGAGGGGACAGATGAGGGGGGCAGGAGAGAGAGAGGAGGGCAACAAGTAGAGGAGGATGCGAGAGGACGGGTGGAGGAGAGAGGCGAGGAGGGAGATGATTGGGAGAGGAAGGGGAGGGGGAGAAGGGAGGTGGAGAGGGAGGGCAGATGGCTTGGACGGGATTGACGATTGGAAGGGAGGCGAGCGGATTGTGAGAGGGCAGAGATTTGAGATGAGAGAGGGATTGAGGGAGGGTAGAGGTGAGGATTGGAGAGGATTGAAGGCAGAGAGGGACGAATCATGGATTGGGGGGCAGTGGGACGAGGACGGAGCTTGGAGAGAGGGAGAGGGGAAGGGAGATGAGGACGAGGGACGAGGGGGGGAGTAGCGGATGAGGACGGAAGACTGAGGGGAAGATGAGGGCAGAGGAGAGAGAGAGGAGACGAGGGAGAGATTGGATGGAGCGGGAGAGAAGAGGGCTTGGATGGAGGGAGGCGGGGGGGTGGCGAGATTCTTTTTTTTTGGGAGAGGCGAGAGGATGGTAGAGAGGGAGGGAAGGGGCGAGAGGAGAGGCGAGGATGAAGAGGGAGAGGGGGATGGGGAGCGCAGAGACGGGATTGGACGGAAGATTTGAGGAGACGACGAGGAGAGAGGAGGGAGGACAGGAGTCAGATGGGAGGAGGGGGGAATTGAGGGAGAGAGGGAGGGAAGGAGAGAAGAGGGATGGAGGATTGATGAGGGATTGAAGGGGGGACACGGGAGGCGAAGAGGGGATGGGGGAGAGAGAGAGGGAGATAGGAGCGGGAGGAAGAGATTTGACAGGACGATGAGGGAGGGATTAGGATGGATTGGCACACGATGGGAGGAGATTGGATGGAGGGGATTGGGGAAGAGCTGATTTGAGAGGGAGAACAGGGGGGAGTGGGAGAGGAGGGAGAGAGATTGTGGGATTAGATTGCAGGACGGGGACGGCGAGGGGGGATGGAGGGAGGGATGAAGAGCTCGAGAGATTTGGGTGAGAGGGATGAGAAGGGATCTAGGGGGAGTGGGATGGAGAGGAGGGCGGAGAGAGGGGAAGAGGAGAGGCGGGCGAGAGTACTCAGGATGGAGGGAGAGGGGGCGGATTGGGATTGGGGATTAGAGAGAGAGGATTGAGAGAGGATGAGAAGGAGAAGCGAGAGCGATTAGAGAAAGAGACGAGAGATGGGGGAGGGATGAGGAAAGGAGATTGGGCACGCAGAGCTTTGGAGAGAGGATTGGATTGGGACTGAGGACATTGGGACAGACGAGAGATTGAGGATGATTGAGGGAGAGAAGGGGAGAGAGGAGAGAGGGCGCAGGGAGGGGGACAGAGAGGAAGGACGAGGGACAGAAACCCCCCCGGAGATTGAGCAGGATCGGAGAGAGAGCATGGGGCAGGAGAGGAGCGGAGGAGGGCGCGGGAGGAGGAGAGGGGACTGGGGGAGGGAGAGTCGGATATTTTGACAGGGAAGATTGAAGGAGAGGCAATTGGATGAGATTGACGAGGGGAGCGGGAGGATGAGGGAAGAGATAGGGAGGGAGGGAGGGAATAGACGAGGATGAGGGGGGGGAGATTGTGGAGAGAGGAGGAGGAGGCGGGGGAATTGGGACGGAATGGGACGGGGATGGGAGGCTTTTGAGGGGAGAGATGGGAGGGGAGGCGGAGGAGGGGTGCTTAGAAGAGGGGAATGAGGATGGAAGGATTTGAGGAGGAGAGGAGGAGCGGGAAGAGGGGGAGGGCGGAGAGATGGAAGGGGGAGGGAAGAGGAGATAGGGGAAGACGATGGGGATGAGAGAGAAGGGATAGAGGGGGATTTGGGGGTGGAGAGAGAAGGAGATTTGGGGGAGAGGAGAGGAGATTGGGGAGACAAGCGGGGGGGATTCCGGAGTGGAGATTAGAGGAAGGGAGAAGGGGGGGCAGAGGATTGGAGGAGCAGAGAGAGACGTGGAGAGATCGGAGGCTTGGACGGGGGAGGGGGGGTAGGGGGGAGGAAGGGAGAGGAGAGATGGATTTGAAGAGAGGGGGGGAGGATTTTTTGGGGAGAAAAATATTGGGGAAAGATGAGGGAGGAGCAGATTGAGAGAGAGGGAGACGGGAGAAGATTGAGGAGAGAGATATTGAGAGATTTAAGGGATTTAGGAGAGGCATTGGGAGGAGGAGGGGGAAGAGGGAGAGATTGGCGAGAGGAGATTTGGGATTGATGGCTGGACGGAGGGAGGAGGGGCGGGGAGGAGAGAAGAGGGGGAGATTGAGGCGCGAGGGACATTTGGGGAGGGACAGGAGAGGGAAGGAATGAGGGGGATTGAGACAGGAGGGGTGATGTGGAAGGGAGGGGAAGGGGGAGAGGGATGAGGGAGATCGAGATGGCAGAAGAGAGGAGGATGGCGAGAGATGATTGATTGGATGATGGGAGAGTAGGGGATTGGGCATGGAGAAGGGAAGATGGGAGGAGGGCGAAGGGGCACAGGAGGAGACGGTGGGGAGATTATGGCGATTGAAGGGCTACGGGGCGGATTGGGGAGGAGAAGAGGAATAGAGAGGACGGAGCAGGATTGCTCTGGGAGGGCGGAGAGGATTGGGGATTGGGGCGGAGGAGAGAGGAGGATGAGGGAGAAGGATTGGGGATTTTAGGGGAGGGCAGACGGACGCGAGTGAGAAGAGGGAACATACACAGGGAAGGAGGAGAGGAGGACAGGAGGGAGCAGATTCGGGATGATTGAGGATTGGCAGCGAGATTGATGGGAGGAGGGAAAGGGAGGGAGACAGGGGACGAGGAGAGGACGAAGAGGGGGAGACACGACGAAGGTGATGGATTGAGAGCGGGGGAGATTGAGAGATTGGATTGGCGAGAGGGCGGGATCGAGCGAGAGCAGGATTGATTGGGCAGAGGAGGAAGCGGAGAGGCAGGAGGATTGATTGGAGATTGGGAGGAGAGAGAGGGAGGACAGGGAATGGTAGAGTCGGAGGATTCGCGGAGAGGGGAGAAGAGGAGATGGAGGAGAGGGGAGGACTGGGAGAGGAGAGGATGAGGGCAGACGAGGAGATTGGAGAGAAGATTGAGAGGCAATTTTGAGATGAGGAGGGGGAGCGGATGAAGGAGAGGGAGAGAGATGAGATTATAGGAAGCATTGAGGAGGAGGAAGCAGAGTGGATGGGCAGGGGAAGAGGAGAGACGATTGACAACAGACACATTTGAGATGATGAAGAGAGAAGAGGATAGAGGGAGAGAAGGAGATTTGATTGGAGGACGAGATTTCGGATTGGAGGGCTGGAGAGAGGATTTTGAAGATTGGAAGGGTAGAGGAGACGGGAGAGGGAGAGATTTAGGGGAATTTGGGGGGGAGGAACGAGAGGATGAGGATTCGGGGGGGGAGCGAGGGATTAGAGAGAGGAGAGAGAGGAAGGGGAGAGATGGGATTGGAATTGGGTGGGGGAGACTGAGAGAGAGAGGGGAGCGGAGAGAGGCGAGCGGAGGGATGGGGGAGAGGGAGACGGATTGGAGTAGAGGGAGAGGGAAATTTGTGAGGAGATTTTTGGAGGGGGAGGGAGAAGGAGGCGAATTGGGCGGCATGAGGGGAGATTGACGAAGGAGGGGAGGAGAGGGAGGCATTGATGGGGAGAGAGAGGGATGAGGGAGAGGGAGAGAGAGGAGAGAGGCGGGAGAGAGATGAGGGAGACTGATGTAGAGGATTGAGAGAGAGAGATTGAGAGGGCGGGGAAGGGGGGAGGAGCGGATGATGGAGAGATTGGATTCTGGAATTTGGATGGGGCAGAGAGGGACGCAGGATGGAGAGAGAGAGAGGGAGGGGGAGGAGAGGATTGAGGGATTGGGGAGAATGGACGAGATTTGGAGATTGCGCGGGAGAGAGGAGGAAGGGAATGAGAGGAGAGTGGAGGCGAGGGGGATGAAGGATGGATTTGAGAGAGAGGAGAGATTGATAGATGATTCTGGAGAGAGCGAGGGGGATTTCTGAGGAACTGGGAGAGAGGACGGGAGGAGGAGGGAGAGGGGGAGGGAAGATTTGATGCATTGGGACAGATTAGACGAGAGAGATTTGGCGAGGGAGAGGAGGAGAGGGAGGAGGAGGGATTGGGGGGGAGAATAGATGGTGGATGAGAAGATTTAGAGGAGGGGAGAGGAGCCAGATGAGGAGCAGCGGGAGAGAGCATTTGAGGGGGGGGGAGGATTGGAGGATTAGGGGTGTGAGGGGAGAGATATGAGGAGGGCAGGTGAGCGGGGGTGGGGGGGGGAGATGGGAGAGGTAGAGAGGAGAGGAAGGAGAGAGAGAGGGGGGGATAGGTCCCGACACAAGGAGGGGACAATTTGAGGAGCACAGGATTGGAGGGGAGAAGAGGGTAAGGATCGGACAGAGTGAGAGAGCACGAGAGGGGAGAGACGAGGAGGAGGCTAGGCGAAGGATGGACTGTACGAGCGGCTGGGAGCAGGAGGGATGAGATGGAAGAGGATGATTAGGGATGAGGAGGGGACTTGGGGGGAGGGACGGGAGATGATTAGGAGGAGAATGGAGTGGGGGAAGGAGAGTAAGATTGGAGGGATTTGAGAGGAGGAGCGGGACGGAGCACGGAAGGTAGGGAGGAGGAGGGAGAGAGGGGAGGGGGGGGATAGAGAGGATGAAGGCAGAGGGCTGGCAGAGAAAGAAAGCGGAGGAGGAGGAGACGCGGAGGGGGAAAGAGGGGAGGACGATTTGAGGGGGGAGGAGGAGAAGAGGAGAGATGGAGGGAGAGGGGATTGGGCGAGGGGGACGAGGAGGAGGAGGGGACGAGAGGGGAGAGGAGGGAAAAATTATTTTTTTGAGAGGGGCGGGGGAAGAGACCGGGAGATGAGGATTCTGAGGGAGGGAGCATTGCAAGGAGGAAAGGGGATGGATGGGAGGAGATAGGGCGATTGGGAGGATTGTGGAGCGAGGAGGAGGGAGGGGCATTTGAGAGAGTAAGAGGATTTGAGAGAGGATGGAGGGAAGAGAGATGAGGAGGACGGAGCGGCGGGAGATTGAGACGAGGTGCGGGGGATGAGAGTCGGAGGAGAGATAGCGAGGGGGGGCGAGAGGCTTTTGAGAGATGGGGAGATTGGGGGGGCAGGGGGATGGGAGGGAGGCGAAGAGAGCGGACGAGAGGACACAGATTTGAGAGAAGGGATGATATTTGAGATGGAGGAGGGCGAGACGAGATTGCGAGAGGGCGGGGAGATCAGAGAGGAGGGGAGGCAGAAAGGGGAGAGAGGGGACGTCATGAAGATTGAGGACGAGGAAGAGAAGGGAGGAGGGAGCGGAGCAATGAGGGCGGCAGATTGTGGGAGGAGACGGAGAGGGAGAACGGGGGAGGGGAGAGGGAGGGGAGCGGCGGGGATTTGATGGGGGATGGGGATTGAGCGGAGCAGGAGAGGAGGGGATGGGGGGAGATTTGGATGAGATGGAGAGAGAAGGATCGGATGAGAGGGATTGAGAGAAGAGATATTGCTCAGACATGAGAGGATTTTGAGAGGGATGAGGAGGGGGATTGGGAGATTGGAGATGGGGATAGAGGAGAGAGAGATGAGGGGGAGGGAGGAGGAGGGAAGATTGAGGGAGAGAAGATTGGATGAGCCGAATGACGAGGATTGGGGAGAGAGCGGGGTGGAGAGAGGGGGAGGACAGAGGAGAGGGAGCAGATTGGGAGCGAGGGGGGCGAGAGATGAGGAGAGGGGAGCTACGGGTGGATTTGAGAGAGAGATGGAGGGAAATTGCTGAGGGGACGATTGGGGAGGGACTGCGAGGGAGAGAAGGATTGAGAGAGACGGAGAGAAGAGAGGGGGGACACGGATGAGGAGAGGGGAGGATGAGAGAAGACAGAGGAAGGATTTGAGAAGTAGATAGAGGGACGAGGCAGCTGACAGGATGAGAGGAGGGGCGGCGATTTAGATGGCAGGGGGGAGGGAGGGGCGATTGAGAAGAGGAGGGAGGGAGGAGGAGGAGGGAGGAGGAAGGGGAGAGAATTGGAGAGAGAGATTGAGGTAAGGATTTGGGAGGTACAGGATTGAATTGAGATATGGGAGATGAGGTGAGGAGCGGGGAGAGAGAGGTGAGGGGGAGGAGGGAGGAGGGGGAGGATATTGGAGGGCGGATGGAGAGGGAGAGCGGATGGAGGATGGAGGGAGAGGGGAGGAGGGGGGAGAGGGGGGGAGGAGTGGAGGGGGAGATGGAGGAGAGAGGAGAGAGAGGGGGGAAGGGAGAGGGGAGGGGATGAGGGGAGGAGGGATGAAGAGAGAGGGGCGAGAGGGGTGAGGGGGGGGGGAGGGAGACAAGGGGGAGGAGGAGAGAAGGGGGAGGGGGGAGGGGAAGATGAAGAGGAGGGGGGGATGGGGGGGGAGAGGGAGGGGGGAGAGAGGAGGAGGGGGGGAGCGGGAGGGAGAGGAAGGCGATGGAGAGGGGGAGGGGGAGAAGGGGAGGGGAGAGAAGGAGGAGATGGGGAGGGAGACGAGGATGGGAGATGGAGGGCAGACGAGAGAGAGAGACGTGGGGGGAGAGATGGAGGGGGGGAGAGAGGGGGGGGGGAGGGGGAGGGGAGAGGGGAGGGAGGGGGGGGGCGGGAAAGGGGGGTGGAGGGAAGGGGAGGAGGAGATGAGGGAGGGGAGGAGGGCGAAGGAGGGGACGAGGGGGGGGGGGAGGGGGAGTTTGGGGGAGAGGGAGAGGGGAGCGCGTGGAGAGGGGAGGGGGGAGGGAGGGGGGGATGGAGGGAAGGGTGGGAGGAGGAGGGGGGGAGGGGCGACGGAGGAGGGGGAGGGGGGGGGGGGAGGGGGGATGAGAGGAGGGGGGACGAGGAGATGGAGGGGAGGGGGGGGAAGGAGGGGGGAAGGAGGGGAAGAGGGAGGAGGGGGAAGGATGGGGAGGGGGAGGAGAGAGGGGGGGGAGGGAGAGAGGGAGGAGGGGGAAGGGGGAAGAAGGATGAGGAGGGAGGGATGAGGAGGGGGGAGGAGGGAGGGGCGGAGAGGAGAGAGGGGGGAGGGAGGGAGGGAGGGGGAGGAGGATAGGGGAGGACGGGGGGAGGAGCA